>JAWQFJ010013801.1:0-27311 GCA_034096865.1 Theodoxus fluviatilis | reverse complement strand
ATTTCATGTGTCGGTGAATTTCAAGGGGTGTTTCCCCTTCACTATTCAAAAAACGAATGACAGAACGCTGTTCCCCTCTGGTGCATGTTGCAAGTGGGGCAGTCATCTGAACACTACTCCCCTGTGTGTTGGGGGTAACAACAGACCCCCCGCGTCTCCCTGTGTGTTGGGGGTAACAACAGACCCACCGCGTCCCCTACGCGATTGGTAAAAGGCGAATATTTAGGGAGATCGTGACTTGAATTGCGCTTACTCTAAAGAGTGATATTGATGCCGTGATCAATGGCCCTCCATAGCCTACACTACAACTCCACTCATTCAGTCCATCTTCACATTACTGCTGCGCCGTAGTATGACGTTTTTACATCGTTCTGTTACCTGTTGGTCACTCTTCAAACAAAAGGAACAATATCGCCAGCTTCAGAATAATTGAGCACTGCTAAAGTGTTATTTTAAAAAGTTCACTTTTATGGTTTTTATTTGACACACCCTCGTATAATATTTTTGAATGGGTCGATGGAGACTGAAGAAGGGAAGGGGGGGGGGGGGGTTGCGAGGAGGGGAAACAAATGGAATGGATGAACTGATGAATACAAAAGTTAGATAAAAATCACGTGCCCGGAGAGAATAAAAGGGCACACTGAGAGTTCGACATACACTTGACTGAGAGTTCGACATACACTTGACTGAGAGTTCGACATACACTTGACTGAGAGTTCGACATACACTTGACTGAGAGTTCGACATACACTTGACTGAGAGTTCGACATACACTTGACTGAGAGTTCGACATACACTTGACTGAGAGTTCGACATACACTTGACTGAGAGTTCGACATGCACTTGACTGAGAGTTCGACATGCACTTGACTGAGAGTTCGACATGCACTTGACTGAGAGTTCGACATGCACTTGACTGAGAGTTCGACATGCACTTGACTGAGAGTTCGACATACACTTGACTGAGAGTTCGACATACACTTGACTGAGAGTTCGACATACACTTGACTGAGAGTTCGACATACACTTGACTGAGAGTTCGACATACACTTGACTGAGAGTTCGACATGCACTTGCATAATGAATCACGAAGTTGAGCATCTAGATGGATGGCATTTGCACGTGCCTGGTTGGCAAGAGTTCCAAACCTCAATTGACTCCCTGCATTATGCTTTGCAAATGTCCTCTTGAAAGCAAATGAGATATGGGTGGTAAAAAACACACACAGAATGCGACATGCGGCAAGCAAAGTCGGTGTAGACTGAAGCCCTCCTTACACAGCCTTCCAGTCTGGAGCGAGATGACAACTCATCGCTTCCCCGGTGCAGGTGTCTTGTCAACAGTGCTCTCACGGCCACATCCACGAGCTGCTCACCCCAGTCACAGTCCTCCCGCTGTGAAAATATATACTGCACAAATCATGCGTGTGTGTGTGTGGGTTTGCTGAATAATTGAATATGCATGGCATGATAGATGATTATGATGATGATGATGATGATGATGATGATGATGATGATGATGATGATGATGATGACGGCGGCGACGACGAACACGATTGTGATGATGATAACGACGACATGATGGTGATGATGATGATGATGATGATGATGATGATGATGATGACGACGACGACGACGGTGACGACACCACGATTGTGATGATGATAACGACGACATGATGATGGTGATGGTGATGATGATGATGATGATGATGATGATGATGATGATGATGATGATGATGATGATGATGATGATGACGACGACGGTGACGACACCACGATTGTGATGATAACGATGACATGATGATGATGATGATGATGATGATGGTGATGATGATGATGATGATGATGATGATGATGATGAAGATGATGATGATGATGATGATGATGATGATGATGATGATGATGATGATGATGATGATGATGATGATGTTGATGATGATGATGTTGATGATGATGATGATGACGGTGACGACACCACGATTGTGATGATGATAACGATGACATGATGATGATGATGATGATGACGACGACGGTGATGACGACGATGATGATAATGATGACTATGATGATGATAATAATGACGACGACGACAATGATGATGATGACGATGACGATGACGACGACGACGACGACAATGATGATGACGACAACAATGGTGATGGTGATGATGATGATGATGATGATGATGATGGTAATGATGGTGATGATGGTGATGATGATGGTGAATACGATGATATCATTGTCGTTGGTGGGTATGTTTTTTGTTCGTCGTCGTCATTTCTGCGGTTTCTCCACATCCACATCCCCCTTCTCTCTCCTTCCCCCACCCCCAACCCTTCCTGCCACATCTCTATCTCTCTTTCCATCTCTATTAGTCTCACTCCTTCGTGTGGCAGGCACTTGTCGCCCAACTTTGCCTCGTCACCGCCAGGTGGTCGCCCCAGAAGGACATGACTTACGCTCTCTGTGACGTCAAGGAGCGGCCGTCGCTTTACTTCCTTCGAGAACGACGCCGAGCACAAGTGGACAATTTTCACCTACCCGCTTCCGACGCTCCGCCTCATCTGGGCCTGCGCTGCTCGCCAACGAACTGCTAATGGCTCACGCACGTGGACGCCGCGCGTCTTGGGCCGGAAAGACGTCGGTGTATGACCACGGGGACACCTGGCACGGGGGACGGCGCGTGCGCACGTGTCTGGTGGTCGAGAAGACAATGGCGCCAATTGCTGGTCCCGACGGCGGCTCGGGAACGCCCCCCGAGAAGACAGAGGACAAGCAGGGAACCCCCCCCGAGAAGACAGAGGACAAGCAGGCCATCGCCTCCGACTGGCGCAGCGACGTTAGAGGTCGGGATAGCTCGAGTGCACGGAAAATCCGTGCCATGAAAGAAGAGTGCACTGATTTAAGAAATTGTTAAGAAAAAACGAGCGAGGCGTTAGGAGGAAAGACGATGGAACCAAATGGGACAGGGATGAGCTGGACCAACTTCAGAAATTTGCTTTCTGAGGATGGTTGTAACATCCGCCAAGGAGGTTGTTTCACGCTAGTTGCGTTAGTTAGATATCAGCAAAATAACTCGAAAAGTTCGAAACGGTTTGTGATGAATTCCGGTGGAAAGCCTGGGTTTTACCCAAGAAAAAATTCATAAATTTTTGATGCTATCTGGAAACAATAAAGAGAGATTTTATTGCACATCACGAAGTTGATGAATTCCAACTATTGATGACGCGACGCTAAAATGAACTGCACTTCATGGCGTCAGGCGTGGTTAGCATAAAATTCCGTCTGAATCAATCATACTGGCCATGGAAGATTAAACTGTGGTTTCCTTGGTGGAGTTTTGCGCCCATAGAGTGTTCTCTAAACAGGCAATAGACTCCGTCACAGGCAGAGCCCGAGGACGAGTAAAAGAAATCATTACAGACAAATGTTGCTATAACTTCCATGGGTGCTCGGAATAAAAGATGCGGAGAATGGAATGGCAGCGAGGAAAAGGCCTATTCCAGGAGGACTATGGAATTGCTTGCAGGTTGTGACTGATATAGTATCGCTCTGACTCGCAGTGTCTTCATGCATGAACGGATTAGATAGAAGGACCATTGTCACATAAAACCATGTACACATTTGCCATACTTCTTGATTACATTAGAAAGAACACATGGAACCTAACTTTATCGTTGTAACAGCATCCACATATGTAGTTATCACGCATCCTTATCAAACGCCATTCTCTAACTACTTACTTTGGAAAGGTGCCAGCCAGCTGTATCACAACAACTCCTGTCTTCCGTTCGAACGGCAGTGCTCAAGGGAGTGAGGTTTCAGTCATTCGCACTGAAGTGACACGGATCTTCAGGATTCTGAACATTTACTCGCCTCGATGCCCGGCGTCAAAGCAAAGTATCCCGCAGACTTTACAAGACTTTTACTGCGCACTGACGGTAAAACCTGTGAATATGAGCCTTCGCCGCCACACCCCACACAAAGCTTCCAGTTAACGACCTGCCTTCAGCTCCCTCGTGAAATCCTACCCCGCACTTTCAGTGTCACGTGACTGAGACCTGGCGCCGACCACGTCATCTATGACGCCCGCCTAGCATGACGTCACGGCCATTAGACCGACGTGATATGGAAGTGCGCCGCCTGCGGGGCGTGCAGTTTACAGCGTCGCTTGACCAGACACATCCATCAAGACTCGCATGCACAGAGGCTCCACTTCCGGTCACTGAGGCATTGCAAGTCCCCATCGGAGCCACAAACGGGCATCGAAGGGACACCCACATAGAGCCGAGACGGTTGGGGAGCCCGCTTGATCTTTTACTGGGCGACATCTTGTCCGTTTGAGGAGGGGCAGGATCGGGTACACTGCGGGCGCAGGCTGCTTGGTTTCTGAGCCACCCGGAGCTGGTCATTCGTTTCCTGACCCCCAGGGTCAGCGGGGCTGTCAAGGTGGAGTCTGAGGTCATCCACCCGCATCCAGCCAGGGCGTGGACGGGTGTCGGGTGACGGTGACGCTGGTCAGGGTGGACTCCACATCAGGCGATTCGGAAGGAAAACTGTAAGCTGATGGACGAGCAGTGGCAGAGGTAATGCATGACTCCCTGGCAGCCTGCTAGGGTGGAGGAAGAGGAAGGATTCTTGCGGCCGCAGAAACTGCGTTTTCAAATGATGGAACTCAGATAACCAACTACGAATTTTCTGTCCCTGATGTAGCTTCTTGATAGATGCGTTTGCACAAAAGAGAATACCGTCCGGAAAAGAAGTCATTTATGATTGATGATTATATACACTAGCACAGACAAATTGAAGTCGAAAGATGGTAGAAAGGAATAAAGGAGAGAGAGAGAGAGAGAGAGAGAGAGAGAGAGAGAGGGAGAGAGAGAGAAACAGACAGACAGACAGACAGACAGACAGACAGACAGACAGACAGACAGACAGACAGACAGACAGACAGACAGACATAGAGACAGACAGACAGACAGACAGGCACACAGGCAGACACACAGACAGACAGACAGACAGACAGACAGACAGACAGACAGACAGACAGACAGACAGACAGACAGACAGACAGACAGACAGACAGACAGACAGACAGACAGTCAGACAGACAGACAGACTCAGAGAGAATGAGTGAAAGAGCGAAAGAGTGGGGAGTGTGATGGGGAGGAGGAGGCGTGGGGGTGGGGTTTGGATGGAAGATGAGGGAGCCATTGGCAGATGCTAGAAAAGATTTCACGTCTTCTTTGCAGAAAGAGCCAAGTCTGTCTACTCGTAGGAACGTGTGAAATTGACCCCTGTACAAGGCACTGTCTGACATACTCATGTCACCGGCAAAAACATCATTGAGAATAATGACCACACCTTTTTTATTCTCATATTTCCGAATATTCGCCTACGTAATGTCAATTGTCAAAGTCTGAGAAAAGAATTCAAAGCTGAGGAAAAGTATGTTTTTCCGTTTGAAAATGCCACCCACCCAGAAAGCTTTTCCTACTTTACGAAATTTGATGCCAGGTAAAGGGAAACGGAAGAAAAAGTTTCTGAACTTAAAAAAATAGGTTTGATCTGCTTTTAGCTGTGTTTGTGCTTTATGCTTGTATCAGTGATGGTTTTGTTGTTCCTTTTTGGTATGAAAAATTTTGACGGGGACGTATTTCCAACCTTTCTTTTGCCTTGCTTCTTCTGCCGTTGCTCATCATCTTGCAGTTAAGTTTGATTGGCATCTTCGCTTTCGATTGTGCCTCATCCTGCTCAGATTCTTTCTTCTACTGCGTCTGCTCATTTAAGAGGTTCTGCTACTCGTCCTCCTATTTCATTTCTCATCTCTGTTTCTGTTTCTCTAGCTCCTGCTCCTCCACCTCTTTTTACTTTCTCTCTAGCCTTTCGTGCTCCTCCTCTCTCGGGATTCTCCTGAAACTATTGCTCGAGCTTTTACAGCCACTGCTCCTGACTGCCATCAGCTGTCTCTTGCTCATCTCGTGCTTTCTGTTTCAGCTTCCCATCCTGCTTCTTCTCTTCCTGCTCCTCCGCCTACTCTTGTTCCTCCTCCTGTAATTTTGTAGTTCCTCCTCTCGCTCATCGCCCTGTTCCTTCCTGTTCTCTTACTACTATTCTTTCTCCTGCCTCTCCTCCTTTTGTTCCTCCTCCTCTTTCTGTACCTCCTCCTCTGGCTTTTTCTCCTTCTCCTGCTTTTTGTCTCTTTCCTACTGCTCCTCCTCCATCGCCATCGTTTTGCCAGCAATCCCTGACATCGGCACTAACACTTTATATTAAAAGTATTTTGATGGTGTCAATACATTCGAGATTCTTGTGTCTCGGCCATTTTGCCGAGTGTCCTCTTCGCTTTAATCAACTTGGATCACAAACTGACTCTCATTACGCACCTGACATGAGCTTAATCTTGTGTATTCATCACAACTCTAAGGAGACTCTGTGAAACAGCTACCAGAGCACCTTGTGGGAGGATGCGAGCATTTAAAAGCATCATGAAAACCACTCTCAGCTAGTTCATCCATTTCCATTGTTTTGAGATGTTCTTGAAGGTTCGTGGAAAGGGCTGTTGAGGTGTTGGTCATCGAGAGAGTACGGGGAGACAATATTCCGCGAATGCAAAGATCTGCGTGCATGTACATGTATGTAGTATCACAGTAAAGCCTACTTCAGTTTGGCGAAAAATCCTCCATTCACTTTTTAAATCATTTTTTTTACTTGTCTCTGGGCTGCATCTTTTTTTAATTGAAGTGTTTATCTCGCTTCTTTTCGAATTGCAAATGTACAAATCCATGTAGCACTGCGCGAGATAGCCTTATTGTTGCTAGTTTCCTTTCTCGACTGATGATCATTTGTCTTCCAATCCCTCCGTTGTTCATTGAGGATTTTCTCGGCTACTTGCTCGCACTATTGCTGAGTGTAAACAGCGACTGACTAATAATATCCAATCAGCATTGGTGACCTGAATTGAAATCAACGGCTGCATTGTGTTGATGACAAGCTCTGCCCTTCTGTCTCTCGCGCCTTTCCTTGCTGAGGGTTGGGGAATTGGGAAAATTGCCCACAGCCACATCCAAACGCTTGTCTGCGGTTTGCTAATTAAGGTCATTAGTTGGCAAACAACTAGGCACCAATCAGAAACTTCCGTACACAGTTGCTGTGGTTCGCGGCATTAATGTAAAGCGAGAATGAAATATTTTCTTTCAAGACGTAATATAAATGTTTTTCTGGTAGATTGATATTTAAGCTTTTTTGGTGGGTGATGGGTGGGTGGGTGGGTGTGGAGAGTTGGGGTGGGGGTGGGGGGGTAGGGGTGAGGGATTTTTGTTTCTAAAGAAAAACGGTTTATAGTGTCGGTCTCCATTGAATACAAATTCAGTCTGGAAATGGGCTTCTCTCGTGCCATTGCTTTGCATACCACTGTTGGCTATTGAACGAGAAAGTGTAAATAAATCAGGAGAGTACGATTTTCTGTGATCCATTCTTCATTACACATTTAGAACAAGTTCGGCCCTCGACCATAGCCACTCTACGCCCTCCTTGTCAGCTGGCAGCCCTGGCTGCTGGGTTTCCTGGTCCTGCTCCAGTAGCTCAGCCAGGGGCCTGCTCCAGTAGCTCAGCCAGGGGCCTGCTCTAGTAGCTCCGCCAGGGGCCTGCTCCAGTAGCTCAACCAGGGGCCTGCTCCAGTAGCTCAGCCAGGGGCCTGCTCCAGTAGCTCAGCCAGGGGCATGCTCCAGTAGCTCAGCCAGGGGCCTGCTTCAGTAGCTCAGCCAGGGGCCTGCTCCAGTAGCTCAACCAGGGGCCTGCTCCAGTAGCTCAGCCAGGGGCCTGCTCCAGTAGCTCAGCCAGGGGCCTGCTCCAGTAGCTCCGCCAGGGGTCTGCTCCAGTAGCTCCGCCAGGGGCCTGCTCCAGTAGCTCCGCCAGGGGCGGTCCCAAGCAGCCGAAGAGGGTACCCCGGGGGCATCGCGGCAAAGTCAGATCATTCACATCCAACCGTGCCTTCAAACAATCCTGGATGATCGAGCCCAACCCACTCGTAACAACAAACTGGTCGCCAAAATCCACAGCCAAAGCCCAAAGGCAAAGGCCATATCCAAAATCCATAGCCAAAGCCCATGGCTAAAGCCCATTGCAAAAGTCCATGGCCAAAGCCCATATGCAAAGCCCATAGCCAAAATCCATAGCCAAAGCCCAAAAGCAAAGCCCATAGCCAAAACCCACAACCAAAGCCCATAGCAAAAGTCCATGGCCAAAGCCCATATGCAAAGCCCATAGCCAAAGTCCATAGTCATAGCCCATAGCCAAAGCCCATAACCAAAGCCCATGGCCAGAACCCACAGCCAAAGCACATAGCCAAAGCCCATAGTCAATGCCCATAGCCAAAGCCCATAACTAAAGCCCATAGTCAATGCCCATAGCCAGAACCCACAGCCGACGCCCATAGCCAAAGCCCATAGTCAAAGCCCATAGTCAATGCCCATAGCCAAAGCCCATAACCAAAGCCCATAGTCAATGCCCATAGCCAGAAACCACAGCCGACGCCCATAGCCAAAGCCCATAGTCAAAGCCCATAGTCAATGCCCATAGCCAAAGCCCATAGCCAAAGCCCATAGTTAAAGCCCATAGCCAAATCCCATTTCCAACCCCAAGTCCCATCACTGAGCAAACCCACCAATAAAACTGACAAATCGGCACTCAGCCCTCACTCGCCATTTCCTCCCGCAAGACCATCTATAGCATCTAGTACAAATGTTTATAATGTAAATTACAAAATGGCCCTCTACTTTGACACTTGTTTTTTCTGTCACTAGACGGCATCAACCATTCTAGAGAGTACATGAAATACAAGTTCGCTTTGCAAGTCTCGTAGACTTTCTTCAGCTCCGACTTTTTTGTCGGCGTTTGTCTCTCTATCCATCTACGAGAACACTAATCTCTGACTATGCAGCTCGTGAACCTTGAAACACGAAAACAGACCGGTATGAAACATGATCCTCCCATCGTAATTTCCCCAAATATCGGGTTCTCCGGGAAAGCGTCCTGGTTTTTACGGCCGCTACAATTGTTTGTGGCTGTCCAAACTTGCGCACGCGGCGTCGCTGCGCTGCAACGTCCGCGACACTATTTCTGTTCCGGCACTTTGAAACACGAGGACAACCATTGCGCATCGCTGCGGCTGCATGCTCCTGCAATTTTCTCTCCTTTATGCGTAGTTTACAACCACGGGCAGACAAAGAAATGGCGGCGGGCGCTGCGTGCGAATTCGAAACGAGGCTGCCTCGCGCCAAACGCACGTGCGCAACGCTTTGCACGTGTAGGGATCGTCACGACTCCAGCGCACTGCCCTCTCTGCAGGGGGTATGCGTCGGGAGAGGCCGGAGTGGGGGGTGAGGGGTTATGAGGCGTGCACTTCAATGGTTTTGTAATAACAAGGTGGACACCTGGGAGGTAACCAGGGGGAAGGGAGGGGGAGGCATAGGAGTGGGGAGGCAGGGAGGGTGTGTTCATGAGACAGAGGAACTTTATGGATGAGTGAATGGATTGACAGGGTGACGTCGGTTGAATGAAGGAAAAGGTTGGGAATAAACCCAAATTCATATATCGTGAGGGGAATTTGTTTTCAGTATGTGACGATCGCACAAACGTTCATGGATTCATTTTAAGATTCAGCTGCTCTGCTGTTTTCCGTGTGATTCAGATTTTTATCAACACTCTTGCAAATTTCGCATCCTAGTTAACTGAACATGGATCCATGATGCTGAAAACAAAGAAGAAAATCGACCCCCCCCCCCTCCCAACATCTTACAAGGTTTTTTCATGGGTTCAGTGCAAAATAAGCAATGGTTAAAAACAAGTTGAACCAATCTGGTGAACATCTACGATGCACCAACTCCTCTGAGTGAGTACGTTAGCGATGTTTCAACGCCTACGACGTGCCAAGGCAAAACAAAAGTATTTACAGGGACTCCCTGCCCTTCCGTCTGGTCTAGAATGCTACAAACACTCGCGTCAGACGTGCGTTCCGTGCGCGGTAACGGGAATATCTCAAAGGACTCGGGTTCTAGAATGCTACAAACACTCGCGTCAGACGTGCGTTCAGTGCGCGGTAACGGGAATATCTCAAAGGACTCGGGTTCTAGAATGTCGTGGAAAAGTTCGGGGAACCGGAACAGGCATTCCACACCAAGAACGCCACGTCACATCGGGGCAGAGTGCCGCCCTCTGTAGCTTGGAGGACCGCCACCGGGCGTGGAGAATGGCGTGCAGGAAGACTGACTCTGCAGGGCAAGTGGTCAACTCCTGTCACCCGCCATCTCGCGCACCTTCGCGATTGGAGAGATTTACTCGCTCCTCGAAACTGATCCAGACATTCATCATCGTGTCCAGTCCTGGCTTTCTCCCTGTCCCACCTCCTCTTCCCAGCCCACCCTTTGGGTCTTTCCTTCCTCTCTCTCTCCTCACCCCCTACATCCACCCTACCAATCCACGCCCCTCTTTCTCCTCTATCACCCTTGCTCAGCCCAACCTTCCCACTGTTTCCTTTGCCTTCCCGATACCCGCGTCCGAGCATACATCCTGACGGAAGGGTAATGTGGCAGAGAAATCGCCCCGGAAGCAACTCGACTCCCATCATTGTTTCCCGCGACTCACGTGGCGGGAGAGGAAGGCAGCTTTCAACAGGTCGGCACAGCGCGAGTGTCTGTCTTCGGGGACCTCTCCCCTACCGTTCTCTGATTGCCCACCTCGCACTTTCTCTTCCAATTAGAGGGCAATCAGTCGGGAGAAATCGGGGACACAAGGGGTGATATTGCGGGTAGATCATGGGTTTACGACACGGCTTGTGCTGCAATGCCATCTCCCCTGGGTTCAAGCGCACGGGAGTCTCGTGGAGCGTGGAGGGTCCTCGGATTGAGTGAGGTCGGGGAGGGTGGCAGATGCAGGGTGCCGTGGAGTGGAAGGAGAGAGAGAGAGAGAGAGAGAGAGAGAGAGAGAGAGAGAGAGAGAGAGAGAGAGAGAGAGAGAGAGAGAGAGAAGAGGGGGTAAATGGGGGGGAATGGGGGGGATTGGTGTTGTTTATTGCATTTTCTCACCCAACTCACCCACTACCTTTGTTTTTCCAACTGCAACCAATTAAAATTTCAACACATCTTTTTCGGGGATGATATACTATAATACTCGTCATCAAGTCCCTAGGAACTGAATGAATAAAACAATGATTCGTCTGTCTTCTTCTCTCCCTAGCTTTCCAAACCAACTGACAAATGCGACAAGGAGAGGTGGCCTGTCTTCAGAGTTTGTCACGCCAATAACGATAACGTGCAATATCTGTTGTCCAGTCAGCTGACAAACGGCAGCAGTTGCTTCAATTTGTATGGAAGGATATTGAAGCGTGGAACCTGAAGCCAAATATCGGTATACGTCATGAAGGACGAGTTGAATCTATTCTCTGATAATGTTCGACGTGTTGTCAATGCCTCTTTCCACAATGTGAAATTCCAAAACCGTGATTCATAAACGGGAAACTCAAAGAAAGCTAATTGAAATGCCTGCCTTTACACGTCGTCTTAAGTTCCGTTTCTGAAGAGGGCGTAAATCAGGAGTTGCGCTGCATCTTCAGTGACCCGAACTCGTTAGCGTTGTTGTTGGATGAGTCACCGACGGTACCCGTATGGTGCACGCAATAAATCGTCACTGAACCTAGCATTTTGCCCCGCCGTAAGCCGTTACGTGGTCACGAGGAATGCAACGCACGACCACGATGTGGAACATGCGAGAATCGCTTTGAAACCAACTCGGCAGGAAGGTGTCGCTTGTCCCAGGAAGGGCAATAAAGATCGGATGACTCCTCATTGGCGTAAAGTGTGCTCGAGTGGAGAGGAAGATTTGTCTCCCCTGTCGAGCTTGTCGGCATTCTGATAAAAAGGAGCTATCTTGAAGAGGTTTGACAACGAAGACAGCGATTTGCCAAGAATGGTTCTGTTTGACTCTGATACCATTTTGGCTGTCTTTTTTCTGCATTTATACTTTTGGCTTCTCTGCTCGTGTCATTATCTCGTCATCTTTCCCTCTTTTCATTTATGTAGAATGCTTTTAACAGGAAAAAAACAAGAACATTTCACGATTCTGTGTTGCCATTTAAACGAGCAAATTTTTTAAAAGTGAGTGGCAAACAATGCAGGACATTTACGAAGCAAACAACAAGTGTATAACATGAATTCATCACTGTATTGAATGTTACGAAGCAAACAACAAGTGTATAACATGAATTAATCACTGTATTGAATGTTACGAAGCAAACAACAAGTGTATAACATGAATTCATCACTGTATTGAATGTTACGAAGCAAACAACAAGTGTATAACATGAATTCATCACTGTATTGAATGTTACGAAGCAAACAACAAGTGTATAACATGAATTCATCACTGTATTGAATGGACTTGAATGACTCGAAATCTTCTCAGATCATTTTCTTATAGCATTATTGTTCTCATTTTAAATTTCACAGCATTCCACAAGACTAAATTAGTATTTTTGTATGTGAAAACGAAAGCCTATTTAAGATCGGTAACTTTAAATAAAAACGGCAAACAGTGAACTATCGTCACAGTTTGTCGTCAACGGTCGTAAAATAATGTTATTCTGAAGGATTTATTTTGTTTAAAAAAAGCGTAACAGAGCATGACACTAACATATCAAATTTGATGATCTTCCAGGATCAGCCATTTGTCTCTGATTATGTTTTAACATCCAATAGGTAAACACAGAAAAGGAGTCCTCAATAAGTACAGCATATGGCCCAATGTCAATAGAGATGATTCGCTGAACTATTTGATTAGCAGACAAATCTTTCCAGCAAAGTGGGTTTTCAGTTATATGTGCTTGAAACTGTTGTGTCAAGCCCATCTTTTCTGATCATTATACATGTGATAAAGAGATGTGGTTCAACCTAATAATGCCGTTGTGTCAAACAGTACGAAGGTTAAGGTTATCATTCCCTCTTAGTCTATACCTTTATCCTACCCAGTTTTCCATGCTTAATTCATTATCTGCACCTAGAGAAAAGCTTTTAAAGATAATACAAAAGTAGAAAAGACTTAAGAGATTGTCATAACACCTGCTTATATATGCAATAGTGGAGAAATTTATCGTTTCATTTCAATAGTAACTGTTCAAATGGGAGTCAAGAAGATGATACGTCCAAACTTTGTCGTGTGCTTATTTCAGACAATTTTCGTAATTGTTCATGGTATTGTCTAGATATTGCACGCATTTGAAAGTGCAATGACCACTTTAATTGCAGTAGAGAGTTATATTTCCCATACACCCTGCCAGCAGTTGGTTCCAACCTGAACCCCGCGCATTACTCATTGACAGTCAATGCTCAACTCCAAGACTTTGCAGATGGTAAATATCAGGGCATTTTTTTCTTGTTACTGCATGTTTTGTATCAGTCATGTCAGCATGATATCGTGAACTGTTTCAATAGAATCTAAAAAAGGAATTCAAATACTTATAAAAACCAGATGACATGCATTGCTTAAATTACAAAAATAATTGAATTATCCAACATATCCTTTTGGTCCGACCAGAACGCCGTGTGAACGGTGCCTTGCTCATCCCGCTTGCCAGCATGAATGAAGACGTGGGTGTCGCGAGGGGAAAATCTCCCTACACCAATTACCCGCACTCCGACACTGGCGGTGAATCAGGAGCCTTAATGTCGTGAATATACAGCAGCCCGTTTAGCAGCGTAATGGCCGCTATAAACCACGCCAATAAAAAGTCAGCAACACCCACCCCCGTTCCCCCTTGTCAGGGTGAGGAGGGGAGAGGGGTGGCTTGTTTTCCACTCGTGTTACGGCAGATGAATGCTGTGGACGTCAGAGGGCGATAACGCGCTGTCCGTCCTGGCCACCAGAGCAGAATAAGACAGCGCGCAAGCTTGGCCGAATCATCGTCACCACCCTGTCTCTAAACGCCTTAGAGGTCATCGGGTTTGTGACGGCAGCTTGAGTTGAGTCGAGTATTTATTGCTGACCAAACGCACACTCAGTGGCATGGGCTCTGACCCCTACAGTGACCGTGTCCTCGCTCCTGCAGGAAGAAACCTGGTCCGCGTTCTTTCTGTCCCGTGTCCGTCCATGACATCGAGCTAGATCCTCTTTTCTCGAGGTCCAAACCCCACCCCACCACTCTCACCCCGTCACTGCACAGCAGAAAAATTCCTGGACGTCTTTCTTTCTTCTCGCCGGGCTTTACCCTTATTCTTCTCCGTGCTGATTCTTTCCTGCAGCTGATCCCGTCTTTTGGCACAATCTGTACACGCCCGCCCGCAACCAGCTTTAACCGCCGTTTGTTTTTCACAAGAGTCGCTACCTGCTGTACCGCAGCCCAGGTCTTTGCTCTTACCCCAGGGCAAGGGCTTGGGAGCGCTGCGTCCGAGTGGCAGGTAATGACAGCCCTGGCCTCCTTGAGAGGCTGACCACCTGCCGGTCCTAGTGGCCTTTCTAATTTGCACAACGTTTTGACCGACGCCCGAAGAGCGACGGATACATACTCTCGCGCTGTGGCTTTTTCGGGAACTGTCAGTGTACATCTTTTTCACAGTTTTGAGCTAACACGCACACAAATGATTATGAAGCCTACTGTATGAGATGGTGCTTAAAATGTCACTTTTGGGAATATGTGTGTTTATTATGGCAGAGAAAAACGACGATGATGAGCAGAAGAAGAATTTTTCCGTTCTTTACTGAAGTGCCTCAACGACAACTGTGTTGTTTATGACATCTTGCACGGGGTATACACATTTTGAAATTTAATGGTTATTGGAGTGGTTTTTTATTATCTACTTTTGTAAGAACAAAGAAAATGAATCACGTGAAAAGGAAGCAACTGAAAAGGGTTGACATTTCATTGAAATCTATTGCGACCAAAGAGATCAGAGTTACGAAGAAAATTATGTGGCCTACGAAAGACTCTACATCACAATTACCATAGAAGGCCAACAAAGGATAAATGGTGACATTTTCGGCAAGGTTTAATCCACAGACAGTCCATCCGCTTCATCAAGTTTTCTCGGTGTATCGTTCCATCTTGACAACAATCTGGAATCAACAGGAAAGCGTCGTCACAGACGAGCAGAGGATCATCAAGCGCCATCTTCTCCAAAGCGACACCACCGACGGGCAAGCCCAGGAATGAGGCGCTATGTAAACGGACAAGCTGAGCTACACAGGGGCCTTCTGGAGAGCCTTTGTCCAAGCACTGAAGGGCGCTCAGCAGGCAGAGCGGGCCTGGCTCTGGAAAAAGACCACCGACAAAAGAGACATGGGCCCCACTGTCCTCCATTGTCCACCTTCACAGCACCTCGCCTTCTCCATTAATGGCCAAAGGGCCCCCTTAAGGGCGAGGGGTGGGGAAGGGGTCACTGGGGTGGAAGGGGTGAGAGCAAAGGAGACGGCGGCTGAGGTGGGGGCGGGGTATTAAAGGGGCCAAAAGGTGGGATGTGGTTAGGGGAGGTGGGGCGTTGGAGTGGGAAAGTGCCGGTGAGTATGCAGAAGGAAAGAGTGACAGTCATGCTGAAAAGGATGGATGGTGGCAAGTAGGTAAATCTGCAGTGCATTTGGTAAGATGGTTATGTCTACTCAATGAGGGCAAAGGGCATAGATGTTACTAGAAGGGGTTGTGTGCATAAGAAGTGAGAGAAGCAGAGATGGTAACAAAGAAGGGAGAACTTTTCCAGAACTTAGCAAGAGGAGAAAACATTACAGAAAAAAGATAATTGAAAGAGAACACATGGATGTAATAGAGAGCAGCACGTTCAAAAAGGGCTCAACTTGCATGTATAGAATAGTACGCAAAGAGAATGAAGACTGAAGCAATCGGATGATTAGCGAATTAAAGAGCATAACTAGGAGACAAATGACAAGAGCCTGCAGAAAACAGAGAAAGATGCAT
This sequence comes from Theodoxus fluviatilis, assembly GCA_034096865.1. Taxonomy (NCBI): domain Eukaryota; kingdom Metazoa; phylum Mollusca; class Gastropoda; order Cycloneritida; family Neritidae; genus Theodoxus; species Theodoxus fluviatilis. Next base: position 11,355 of record JAWQFJ010013801.1, on the reverse strand, counting down.
GAAGTCTAAAGAAGGCTAAACATAGTATCAATATTACCATTGAAAAAGGTAGGGAAAACAGGGAAACAGCGAGATAATATGAAGCTAGAGAGAGAAAAGAACTGGAAATGTAGATTAACCTGGTAATGGGAAAGAAGCAAACCGATCTGAATAAGTGCCAATGGAAGCCAGAGGAACGGTTTGCACAGATATGGCTTCCACTGTGTGATAGAATCCTTAAAAACCTTTGCAGCAGAGTGAGACGCAGACAATACCTACATCGCTATTGTTTCAATTAACTTGATGTATCGAGGCGTCGTAACGAAAGCAAACTTTACACGGTAAAATCGTGCGAGGCGATTTTGTTATAACGCCAGTTAGGTAGGTAACCTCATCAGCACCGGAAGTGATGTCGCAGTACCTAAGGAAGCAAGCAGCAGGCACGATTACTGTTCACTAACTCTACGCGTGCCGCACTGTTGGAGACAGAAGATGCTTCCTCTCAGAACTTGGCAATACCGAGAAACTCTTGAAGACGACTCAAGAAAGGCTCTTGAGTTATGCACACAGAATAGTGAAAAAGCAAGAGGTACGGGTGGGGCGGGTAGATGAGGGGTTTCAAGAGGAAGAGGACTGTTGGGGGTGGCGAGGCGACATGAAGGAAGGCGGGGGGTGGCGTGCTGGAAGGCCAGGGTGGGGTGGCGCTGAAAGAGGTAAGGCGATAAGGCGGAACCCTACCTCCAGGTGACCGGAACGCGATTGCGAGAGGACGTGACTGACAGTCGGGTTTGTTCCAGCTCAGAAGGGTGGACAGCGAGCGCACCTGGTTACAGATAGGCTTTCCCTGGGAGACTCCCGACAAAGCCGCTGCTCCGCGGGGAAGGGTCTCCAGGACACATGCAGCTCTCCGCTATCGCCCACCAGATCGCAGAGGGAGTTTCTTCTTTGGGCATGGAAGAATGGCGAGAACGCGCGACTTTCCCAACAGAGGAGAGCAGTTTTGTCTAGCTCGAGTAGCACCTGGTCACACGTGGTCTCGAGCGCTGTTGCTCCACGCTGAGATGATGAATGCAGCGGACGCTGGCAAAGGACATGGTCGGTGAATGGCGTGAGAAAACAGAGGAACTGAGGTTATTTGTTGGGGGGGGGGGGGGGTTAAGTTGGAAATTTTAATTGATGGCATATTCAATGGACACTTTATCTGGATTTTCCTATTAATATTCTGAAGCGTGAACTGAGTTCGGTGTTGTCAAAAGATAGGATATCGTCAACTAGAATCGATTACATCGATTGAATAATTAGTATAATGCTTTATAATAATATCAATGGTATTGAAATAAGTTGTCCTTCCGGAGGTCGTAATCTGGTAGAATAAGACTTTATATAAAGTTTTTAAAATTATCTATAGACATATTTCCAAGAAATATTCTCAGGACGGGCAAATGTTGTTGCATGCGGTTGGAAGCCTTGAAATGGACGATGAGTCGGTACATAAAACTAAAGATTTTTCTGTCTTTCTTTCTTTGTCTGTCCGTGTGTTTGTGACCGAATATCTGTCGAGTGTTTCTCTGTGTGCCTGTCTGTGTGTCTGTCTGCTTCTCTCTGTCTCCCCACCCCACCCCATCCCACCCCCTCCCCCATCTCCATGTCCCCCACCCACGGGGCAGGCTGGGGTGGCAAGAAAGGACACCTTCTGTCTACAGCCCGTGAGACGCTGATGCGGAAGCCCGCCCTTGTTTCAGATTCACCGTGCTCACGCCCTCGTGAAACGCGCGCAATCGGGCGCGTGTTATGTGTTTTCTTTCCTCCATGGGTTGAAGAGGTGGCTGGGGGAGGCAACTGGGGTAAGGAGAAAGGCGACACCCGGGCCCGAGGTCTGATCGATGTGCTGACAGCCGCCACCCCACCCCCCACTGCCCACCCCCTTGTGCAGCTGGTCTCCCACACACCCCTCCACACCTCACGCAGCTGGGGGCTGTTTCCGGTCCGCACAGCCTCGTCCCACCCCCCACCCCCACCTCATGTACCCACTACTCCTCACCACCCTCTCCCATTCCACCCCCCACCCCCACCTCATGTACCCACTACTCCTCACCACCCTTTCCCATTCCACCCCCCACCCCTACCTCATGTACCCACTACTTCTCACCACCCTTTCCCATTCCACTCCCCACCCCTACCTCATGTACCCACTACTTCTCACCAACCCTTGTCCATAAGCACAAAACTCCACCATCCCCACGGAACACAGCCGTCCCGATTACTTTGAGATCGTAGACTGTTACACGGAACCGCTGCTAGGCTTGCATAGTCGAAATGGTTAACCACATTGTCTTCTTAACACACAGCTTTTCTGTAACTATCCATTACTGAGAAAGTAGCACTTAATTTGATTATCTAATTCTCATTGCCTTGGAAGTTCTGCGTGAAGGGATTTGCATGAATCTGTAGTATTTGAACCGCGTTACTGATGTTTTGTTCATAAACATTTTTGCGAGGAAAGACGATGGGAAAGAGTTTTAAAAAACGTTTTAAAAATCGTTTAACTCATACATATCAAGGGTATGATGTAGAATTCAAATGAAAGTGATGATGCCCCGGAAGCGCGCATAATGCACGAACAGGAGAGTAAAGTTGTCGCGAATAGTTTGGGCATGACGTGATACAGATACGATGGCGTACAGTATATTCTAAGTTTCTACAGCTTTCGCACATTTGTCTTATTTAGCTTTGTTTAAGAACTCAACCTGTTGAGCCTGTGTGAAAGTGGTTTATGCATACAAAGTATTCAGGTACAATCTGATTGATTTTTAGAATCTCAACAGGGATTGAATGAAACTGTCTGCCATGGAAGCTTTGACAAAACAAAAACAGATGTGTCATAATGTTTCGTAAATAATCATTGACTACACGCATATCATTGATGTACAACCTAACGTCAATATCAAATTTGTATCACTCTTTTCCACGCCAGTCTGCCACATCGAGGAAAAAATAATCATTAACAGCATGCATAGAATGTATGATCTAAAAGTAGTGAGGGGTCGCAAATGGTGGCCCATGCGCGTCCTGAAATGGCGACAAGCATCTGATTGACCTGGGCTGGAACCCCTGGCTGAGGCTCTGAGCAGGGCCCCGAAAGCTCACAACTATCCCAGGGGTTCCAGAGGCAGAGCTGTCTGTGGAGCATGTCCCGACAAGACTCCAGCAGCCAGAGGAGGTATCTCAGTCTGAGCTATCTGCGAGACAATGGTCCCTGAAGGGATCTCCCACAGCCAAGGCGGTTTTCAGGCTGATCTTGCTGGAGAGTCACCCGAAACCTCCCATCATGTACAATGAGAGATTGAACGCCATTTCTGCCCACAGAGAAGACAGAAGAAAAGAGAACGGAGAAAGCAGACAAAACCGAAGAATAAAGAGGGGACAAGGAGGCGGCAGAGGAAAAAAAAGAAAGAAAAAAAAAAAAAAAAACAAAAAAAGACGAAAGAAAAGAAGAAGGTAAAGGGACAAAGGGGGGGGGAGGGAAGAAAAGGAGGGGGAGAGTAGAAAAGCAAAGGGGAAAGGAGGGGAAAGAAAGATAGGAAAAAAGGGCAGAAAAAAAGATAGAGAAAAAAAAAAAAAAAAAAGGGAGAAAAGAAGGGGGAGGGGGGAGGGAGGAAGGGGAAAAAAAAAAAGGGGGAAAGGGAGGAAAGAGGAGGACAGGAGGAGGAGGCAGCAGGGGGAAGGAAGGGGGGACGAGGAAAAAAGGAAAAAGGAAAAGAAGACGAGCGGGGGGGGAAGCAACTGGAGAAATGACAACGAAGGGGGAAAGAAAACATTACGAAAAATGCAAGAAAAAAAGATACAGACAAAAAAAACAGACGTACCAAAAAGATAGAATAAAAAAAGACAAAAAAAAAAAAGCCACATACCACCAGGCGAAAAAAAAAAAAAAAAAAAAGTACCGAAAAGCTAAAATAACAACAAAATAGTGAGCCCCCATCCCGGAAATAACGCCCCTGAAAGTCACAGAAAGGACTCGGACAGTATATGAGACGATCGATTCACATTAGCACATAACCCCACTAAACTGCAAAGACAGAATAGAATCCAAAATACAAGAACTTCTCTTTTTTTTTTTTTTTTTTTTTGTTTTTTTTTTCTATATTTTTTCCCCCCCCCTCCCCTTTGGTCCTCGGAATTGCCACTAACAACAAATAGTCCAACTGAATCGAGCAAAGAAATACCCAAACTACAAAGAATAAACAAACAATCCTGATACGAAAACATACTCATACACCACAAAACAGGCCACGCACATAAAGAAGGGACTCCTCGCACAATAGCTGAAATCAATAACAAGCCCACACAACCGACACACACGACTAACACCATCAACTCCTCCCGCGTCCTAAAGTCCTCCGCCGCTTTCTTGCACACAACGCCAAAAAAATGATAAAAAAACGATAACCACCCACACCACTACCAGAAGATCTCTGCAAAAAAGAAAGCCACAACGAGCCAAACATTCCGGCGAAAACGAAGCAAAAGACAAAAAGGTGAAACGGACCCACAGCCGCACCATCTCATACACTTGGTCCACATATAAACAACATTTCTTCTAGCACTTATCCCAGTTAACTTCTATATACTACTTCAACGTCTTCTCGATTATACCTCCGCAAACTCCTAACACTCGCGCTAAAAAACAACCTTCATCCCCTTCGACTCCTCATCACTCCTACAGAAAACTGACTTAAAAAAACCTAATATACACGATTTCCTATGTATTACATCGCCCCAAATACACACAAAATACCTAACCTTGAACTCCCGGAAAATACTAGACAAATCCCATACAAGAAAAAAAAAAAACTCACACTGGAAATCTCAAAAAAAACTGAACCAGAAAAAACCTAATCCATTCGACTATAGCTCAAAAACAAAAGGCCTAAACAAAACGAAAGCCTCTCACTCGCGACCTAAATACCAAAAAATACATAGCCACACACCAAAAATCCTCCTACACTGAAAATAAAAACCCATTATACTTACCTAAGCTTAGAGAACACCGCTGAAACTCCCGGGAGGAAGAGGAGAAAGAAAAAAAAAAAAAAGGGGTGAAAGAAAGGAGGAAAGGATAAGGAAAAAGAAAAAGGGGAAAGGGGGGAAAGGAAAAGGGAGAGGAAAGAGAGAAGAAAAAAAAAGGAAGGGGAGAAAATGACGAGGAGAAACAGATGGGAACTGATGGGAAGGAGGGGGGGGAGAAAAAAGAAGGGAAAGGGAGACGCAGGAAACGGAGGGGGAGGGGATAGGAGGGGAGGAGAAAGACGACTCAACCTGAACCTCCACTACTCCTCCTACGCTCTAACACGGACCAATCCTATAATCCAACCTCAGCCTCCTAACCTTAATAATCTTCCTTCTTCTTTTTTCTCTTTCTTTATTTTATTATTATTCGGATATGGGCTCTGTCAAATACACTTCTAAGAGAAATCCTGACGCGCTGTCGCCCCCCTCAGTCTCCCCAGAACTCTGCAAGTCCGCTCGGCTTTCAGGTGTAAAAAGAATAATATGGCTCCATACACCCAACAAAAATGGAGTCACCAACTATAAACATCCTTAAACTTCCTTCGCTCCTTCTGCTCTCGTCCATGACACACTAAAAAACTCTCGACTGGAACACCTGGCCATAAAAAACTAGACGAGCTCCTAATCCTCTCCCAAAGGGTTCACTCTTTTCTTCCTTCTTCGCTTTCCTCGGTTCCTGCCTAAACCAATAAACCTAAAACACTGAAAATTGTCACTATCCCCTCACATCACTAAGACCTATCTTATTCACTCAGAGTGACAAATTCTAACAGGTCTCACACAATGCATTGCATGGACAATCAGAGAAAAGCGTGCATCTATCTCTACATTTTCCATTACATAACATTAACATCTTGTCTGTTTGCTTTCTTGAAACACTGATCCTAAAAATATCAACGCATATATGAACGCTCATCCTAAGGCTGTTGGATCTACTATTCCACACGATCCTTGATCTATAACTTTAAAACGCCCGCGCAAAGCAAAAACACTAAGCTCAAACTTGGATGAGTTTGCCCTTAATTCCTTGCCACCTCACTGGATGGTCCCACCTGCATACCTCTCCCTCCCTGTATGTATTGTGGAACAAACTAAAAATAGAAAGAAACATTACTTTATCGCTCCTCCTTTTTTTTAATCTCTTTATTTCCTTTGGACTTGTTCACATTCCAGGCCTTTTTGTCTTCCCTCACTCTTTTTTTTGTTTTTCCCCCCCCTTTTCCACATATGAACCCCACATACACCTTTCCGACGCCCCCAAAGACCCTCCGCACCCACCACTCCTCACCCCTCCTCTACACAGGCCAAAGCCGTACCCCTTCGCTCCCCCGCTCCCCTCGCCTCCCGCGACCGCCCACATCGCCGGAGAAGGGTGGGGGCCGGGGGCCAACAGCTCCTCTCTGGCGTTCTCTAGGCACGCTGCGGTCGAGTTACACCTTAGAGTGAAGATTTCCCATGGCTCAGCGCCTCCCGGTCATCTGATCCGTTCTCCGCCAATATCAACTTCGCTGCCTTCTCCTGTTCCCTTACCTAGGGCCTCCAGAATTTCAACCCAATTTATATTCGAAAATTTGGCCCCTGAAAAGGCCCCATTCCTGCCTAACTCGCCTTTTTTTTTATCATTTACTTTTTATCTCTATGTCGTGGAAATATCCGAAAACCTCCACAGCCCGCGTCGTCAGGGACCTGGGGCCAGAACGAGATGTGCAAATCAGCCGGAAGATTCAACGAGAAAATACTAAGACCTAGGTCATTTTTTGCTGCCAGAAGGGATAGCTTCTCTAAGAGAATATATTTTGATGAATGGGCGCATCGTGGGTGTGGGGTTGATGGCTTATTAGGGGAAAAGGAGGGGAGGTGCGAAAGACACCCAAAAGGGAATCCCTCCCATTTCCCGAGGTATCTCCATAAGGGGGAGACCAGTTCCGAACGAAGTGAGAATAAGGCCAGCAGGAAAACTCAGATCGACGCACTAAAACCGGGGAGGAGCGCCATACGGTCAGAAGCGAGGGTTGAGCATAAAAACTGGTAGGCAGCAGAAAGGTACGGCGGGTTGGGCTCGGTAAGGTGGGTAGCCGAAGCTCTCCCTCGAGTCAAATACCGGGTGCCCACACAAACAATCAGCCTGGCACCACATGCTCTGCCGCGGAAAAGAAAAAAGGAGGGGGAAGGAAACGGGGGAAGGAGAGGAGAGGGAGAGAAAAAAGGCGGGGGAAGAAGAGGCACAAGAGGGAAGAAGTGGGTGAGGCGGAAAAAAGGGGGAGGGAACGTGGGCAAAGGAGGGGGTGAGGGCACACGGGCGGGCGGTGGGGCCGGGACGAGGATACTCTAACACCCTCCTAATCGGACTCCGGAATCTCATCGTAAGATAGCTAGCAAAAGAATGCACATTATCCTTAGGGGCGGGGGAGGCCACTCTTTGCGGTGGGGGGAAGAAAAAGGGCATAACAAAAAAAAAGCAAAAAAAAGGGAAAAAAACAAGGCAAAACGAAAAAAAAAAACAAAAAAGAAAGAAGAAAAACCATAAAAAACAGAAAAAAAGGCAAAGAAAAAAAAAGAAAAAAAAGGCAAAAAAAAAAGATAAAAGCAGGGACAACAAAAAAAAATGGAATGAGGCCCTGGGATGATGAAAAGAGAATTTGAAGAAGAGTCATAAAACAACTTTGAACAGATATAACTGCTATTCCATATTTAGAGAGGATGATTTCCGTTTGGTGTTTAAAAGAGGGGGAGATGAGAAAATCTAGGTCGTGTCAATATACGGAAAGAGTGCAATGTTACATTGCCAGTTTTAAGATTTTTTAAAGAAGAAAAAGAAAGCAGAAATAGATGCAAAAGGATGAACTTAACAGGATAAGACAAAAAGAAAAGTAACAGGCCACATACTGACCGCATGTGGCGAGAAAAAAAGAATGGAATTCCAACATTTGCAAACCAGGAGGAACCGGAATATACGGTATGATAATGTGAAAAACACAAAAAAGATAAAACCTAACGGCGTTTTGTTGAGATGGAGAGAAAATGGAAAGTAGTGATTGTATTAAAATTTGGGAAACGGTATAACGCCGCCACAGTGGTCAAACGACCCATTGCACGAAAAAAAGACCGGTGTTTAGAAAAAACAGAGGAACACACCCAAACCTAAGAAATATGGGAACAATGTGATATTATTGTATTTTTTGGGAACACTAAGATATGAAGGGAGAAGGGGGGGGGGGTGATAAAAAGGAAGGTTTGTACCAACCTTGTGTATCCGAATGTTTGTTGATAAGATAAAAAGTAGACCTACACACTAGGTAAAACAAAACGACCTTCGGGATAAAAAGGAATAAGACAGAAGTGAATGTAAAAGCTGGTTGAGGCAATGAAAATATTGAGGTCTCTTACTCATATCAGATTTTAGGATTACCTCGTACTAGGACTCGTTTCTCTGATGAGGGAAGCGTGTGTCATGTGTGTGTGTGGGTGTTTGGTGTGTGTGTAGGGGTTGGTGTTGTGGGTTGTGGGTGTGGGTGTGGGTGTGTGTGTGTGATGTCTGTGTGTGCGGTGTGTGTGTGATGTGTGAAGGAAATACCAGGGGCGGGGTATGGGATAGAAAGGATATGTGTGTGGGAAAGGGCGTCAGGAAAAAGGAGATAGAAGGAATGAGTGATGTGTGTAATGATGTATTTATGTTTCATTAAAGTAGTGTTAGTGTAATGTAGTGTGATGTACGACTTTGTGTTGTCAAAATAGTATAGATGGAGAAATTGGGTGAATAAAAAGGTCCTTCATACGTGGGATGGTGTTGGTGTCCTCTACAGTTTTGTTTTCTAGGCTATAGCTGAAATTAGGTATCTCATGACTCATCTCAATCATCATATCTCAGAGTCGCTACGACTCTCGTAATCATACCCACGCCTCACATCTGCTTCTCGCCCTATCGAGGAGGAAAGGAAAAGGGGAAAGGGAGGTAAAAGGGAGAAGAATGCAAAAGAGGGGGGGGGGAGCTCAAGGGTCAGGAAAGAGGGGTCTCCATCTTTCTATCCGCCACTCTCGAATAATAAACATATGAGGCTTCGATTTCCGGCTTTATCACCTCGCTCAGATCCCAGCCCTCGCGGTCCGAGAACGGCACTCACTCGAATGCCGAGGTGCTGCCTATATCACGGTCTCCTCGCAAAAAAGAACCAGCGTGTGTGACTACATAGGGCACCCTCCGCGATTGAGCCCTCTCTCCACCTTGGCACGTACACCTTTGAAAGTGGGGCCCTGGCCGCTCCTTTGCTGACTCGCTTGCACCACTGCGTTCTGAGGATCCCCTCTGCCCGCAACTGCCGAGCCAACTCCGGAATAGTCGAATATGTTGACGGCTAAGACCTCTCGCCTCCCGGGGAACGATGGGGGTACGCCTCGGTCGGTCTCAGTAAAGCTCCTTTATCGACTCTCGCAAGGCAACATCCTCGGAACGGGAACTGAAAGCGGGTAAAGAAGCCAGCATAAGAAACCATGGACGGGGTGGTTCCACCGAAGTGAGCTATGGAGAACCAAAGTCATCTCTCAGGTGAACTGTTTCCAGACACGTCGAACCACTTGCCGATGAGAGGCAGACGGGGAAACGCATACAGGGTCGGAAATCCAGTATCCCATCGATGGTCGTATTGACCGAAACAGGCCTGCGGCAATCTGAGATACCGGGGAACACTTACCATCGGCATACACTGTCTGTTGAAATCTCGTTGCAAAGAGGGTCGTAAACATAGCCGGGAAGAGTTGATCGAATCCTGGCACACACGACCGTAGTGCAGTGTCCCGTCTGTTGGAAGTGTCTTGAACCGAGACGAAGCGTTCCGCCATCAGACGTTGTCGGCCGTGGACGCCCTTGGCATATGTGTATCCTTCTTGTCTCTTCCTATTCACATCTCCGGATTCATCCCGCGCCTCCTGGTCCAAAACTTGAACACAGATTAATTCATGTCTGAGGCAAACATAGGGAAACGAAGGTGGGGGTGCCCGTCCTTGATTCTTGATGTGAGCCACCACGTTTGTGTGTTGGTGTGCGGGTGCAGACACCATCACACCTGGGGGGGTTGGGCCCGCAGTTGCCTGATCTTTCCAACAGCACGGGTTCGGATAATTTATATCACTTGCCATCGGAACTTCCAGAATGTCTGAAATCATAGACGGGCAGCGTTGTCTTAACCGTGCTGTGGTCTCTATAGCTCCGGAGCAGCATCTCGAACCTGTACTCCCTGGAGGAGGTGAGTCACAAACTAAAACCCAAGCCTGACATTGATGCGATCGATACTCCTTCCCTTAGCAATATAGGACAATGGTGCCAAGTCCTGTATCCTGCAATGGCACTGTCACTAGCCTCTGTCCACTGTTCCAGTAGAACCTGTCGCCGATTCGTCCCACAGTGCTGCAGCGATGCGGCAGTAAGTCGCAGCAGTCACAGGCTTGTCGCAGTGTGTCCTGCATCACACGCACCCACCGCAACGGAGGCGCTGATACTCCTCCCCATTCCCCAAAAGCTCTCGTCGCTTCCATCCGGTTGCCATATATCGCTCAGATTGAAATGGTGCCCCACTGTTGGGCTCTCTACGAAAGATCCTCCAACCCCAAAGGAATCACTACTACTATCAACTTGTCCGCTGCAGCCCTGTCTGCACGTCCCGATGCATCTTCGAGAGTAACTTCGTGTGGGGGGGGAAGCGAGCTGTCTGAATGAAGAGATCTGCTTCATTCGCTCCGCTTTGCTCAAACTACCCTGACCGCCCGGCCTCACGCTCTGACCACCTCTCCTCTTCTTCTCTCTCCCCCCCCTCTCCCGCTCATTCTTCTTCCTCTTAGCTCTTTGTCCTCCTCTCAAAACACAACACCTAGCTCTCTGCCCTACAGCTCTCTTCGTCATTTTTCCTTCTTCCTGCGGCAGTTTCCACTCTAATTCAGCTGTAGCCGTCGTCATGCGCAGTGCACCTTCGGATATCCCTTGATCTCCCCCCAGTATGCTTGACACATGCAACCTGCTCTGTCGAGGTTGCTCTAAGATTCCTGATTTTTTTTTTTTTTGCGTTGTTTGCCCATTCAACACCCAAACAAAATGCCTCAATATAAACCGGTTTACAAAAAACTTCCCTAAATTAAATACCGCTATAGACTCTGCCAGTCAGTCTAAAAGGTGTCGCGAGCACCCAACCCACACCTTCGGACTCAGTCCTGGAGACTCCTATCCCGCTCCAGCAGTGAGGGATGAGTAGTAGCGAGCTCGAGAAAGGGCGGAACACCCAAAGGGTTCGGTCTATGAGTCTTCTGCGCGTAGAGAGG
>JAWQFJ010013800.1:0-22398 GCA_034096865.1 Theodoxus fluviatilis | reverse complement strand
GCCTGCTAGTTTGGGAACAGACACAGCCTGCTAGTTCGGGAACAGACACAGCCTGATAGTTCGGGAACAGACACAGCCTGATAGTTCGGGAAGAGACAGAGCCTGATAGTTCGGGAAGAGACACAGCCTGATAGTTCGGGAAGAGACAGAGCCTGCGAGGAGAAAGAATTACAGCAGCGCATCAGCACTGCAGCTATTATTGTCAGTGGCGCTCATTCTTGGCAGAGGGACCCCAGGCACGCCTCACGCCTGGCATAGCACGGGAAGCCAGGCCACGGTTGCCCAGCCTCCCTCCAAGCTTCACAGAGGCACAGCACCAGAGGCAGCCTTCTCAAGCATTCTCGTGGCCTACTCAATGTCGGCGCTACTGCTGTTGCAAACATTCTCGTGGGCTGACTCCCCGTGAAGACTGTACGAGCGTTACTCGCTGCATGTACGAGTTTTACTAGCTAAATGCATAGGAGCGTTCACAGCTGCAGGAAGCTTGCTCATGCTCTGACTCGATGTCAATGTTGCCCGCCGTTCCAAACATTCACATAAACCAATCCTTTACAAGTGTTTCTAGCTGTACACATGGTCATGTCTGCACGGGTGTATGAGCTATTTTCAAGATCTGATTCAACGTTAGTGTATTCTGCTGTGGCAAACTTTTCATATGGGCTAACTCAACTCCCTATGATTGTTAGGCTAACTACTGTTCAAAACAAATATATAGTCCAATTCAATGCCAGTCGTACTTGCTGTGACAAACATTCTCCTGGGCTGATTCCATGGGATGACTCTTGCTGGCTCTTTGAAAAGGCTACTTCCTGGTGCAGACTTTCACCTGGCTGACAAAGGGCTGGCTAACTTGGTTGACTTCCTTTTGTGAGTATCTGAGACTAAATCTTGATGTTGATGCAATGAATTATTCTGCTCAACCTCACTCTATGGCTTGACTACTTCAACATTCGGGCTTTGGGAAACTTTCACATGACCCTAAGCGATGGTCTGGCGCTTCACTAACGTTGGGACTGCTGCAGACGTTCGGAGTACTACACCAGCATCCAGAATCTGTCAAGGTCACACAGTGAGAGACTCTCATTATGACTATTACACACACAGTCCAAGTTTGAGTGGAAATCCTCAAAAAGAGCAGCGCAAACCAGTCCATCCAGTTGCTACTCGAACAGCGAGACAATTACAGAACTATGTAACATACTTGTTGTACCTACACAATCAGAGGAGTAACATGGAGAAAGAAGTAGTGGCGTTTAAAATATTTCAGAAAAGAAACAGCCACAAATAAAGAGCATTTGAGAATCTTACAAACAAAACTGTGACAAAATACGTCTGGTGACATAAATGATGCAAGGAGCTATAGTTTTAAACAACATGGTATTTTTTATTAGAAAAACAATCCACCAAAGACACACACCTACTATTCTAGCTATTGCATGCTTTAATTCAGCAGCAGCTTGCGATCGTCATTCTGAATCGTGTATACCATACAACTCGATTCATGCAACGATTCGATCGTGTTTCCCTTGCAGCTTCCGGCACACGCAAATGCAGCCACTGGCAAAAACAATTCTTGCGCTTTTTGTATGGGCCATCTGCCTCCACCACCAACGCAATAGGTCTTGTGTTACAGCTGCAACAAAGTGCACACAGCCAAGATGAATAGCCCGTATCCTCGCGCACCGTTTATCTCCTGTCACAATGGAAGCCCACAACATCGGGATGAATAGCTCTCTTGGGCGGGGGCGCTGCGTCTCCAGTCCACAGCCTGCCACGCCATGGCTCCCAGTGCCTCCATTCCCTGCATCCTGCCACGCTTCCCACAACAAGGTTATTTATTCTTCTCGCTTTCATTGTCTGACGGCAGCAAGTGCTTGGCAAACTCCCCAGTCACGCGCATGGCAATGGACGAGAGATCTCAGTGCAGATGAAGCTCCCATTCAAGGCCTAGGCTGCAGCCTGCTTAAAAAGCACAGGATCACAACTCTCGCTTTTCAGGCTTCTGTGCGATTTCCAGTGTGATTCGCGCGTCAGTACACGACTCGTTTCGAAAGTGTTCATTGGTGTAATGAAACTCATTACGTTGACACTTAATACGACAACACAGACAGCCGAGATCAATTTATGCAGGCTTTCCCGCTTCTACAGTGAACGGTACATGTCAGAATAGCTTTCTAAGCTGCGGGGCAGAACTTAATGGAGTCAGCTGAGTAGCCATGCAAGTGGCTTTATCAGCGTCCCATACAAGTTGCCATTGCCAGCCCCAGCCACAGAGATCAGAGGATAAAATAACGAGTCCCCTCATCGACAGGATGCCCTCTCAAGCACGCTACTTCTCCAGGTCCGCTGTGACTTGGCGTAAGAGCCAGATCCACTTGGTGCTCGTGACAGAGTCCATTCAGAAGCCACCCCATCTCTCACGGTTTGCAGGGCAGGGCGGCGGCTGCAGTGCGAAAGCCATCACAACTCAACTCTGCAGGTAAACCCACGGTCCTGTTGGCACTTGATGAGGTGCCCTGCCAGGGTCTCATCGACCCCCGTTTTCCAACGGCATTCCAACTGGCTGCAAGAGCTGCGACATGATGTCGCGTGCAAGTTGGCACGCGTGCACACAAACAAGTTTACAACGTACCTCAAGGACAAGCGAGTTTACTTGTCAACTTTCTATGAATGTGAAGACACATAAAAAAACTACAGAGCACTCTGAGGGCACAAACCTCCGCCAAGGAAGCGCACATTTCCCCTCCGTGGTCTGCATAAGTAATAAAGGCAACATGTTCCTCTAGCCAGACCTGATTCTACGAGGTTCAGTTCATTTTATTGGCTAAGCTAGTAAAAGCGATATCAAGTGCGGAACTCATAAACCCGCGTCATCAATAGTTTGATGTCATCGACTTCGTGATATGCAACAAAATATCTCTTTATAAACTTTCAATTCCCAAACTACATAAACGATAACTTTAAAAAATTGTATTTCGCAAACGAGATAACAGATTACCTCCCAAATTTTAAACTTTTTTCCTTGGATGAAACTCTCACCTTCCAATAAATTTAATCAGGATCAGTTTTGAACCTTTCGATTTTTTAAGCTAATAATTAATTACCTGATGAACTGAGGGTGAAACCTGACCGTCTCGGGGGGTGAAAAGGCGTAGAGATCGGGGACAGAGGTGCGATCCAGCAGCACAACTGTGATGGAAAAGGTGCAGGTGCTCTTTTTTACACTGAGACTTTCCCACTCATTGATGGCTGCTCAAACCGCACACTTTTACCCCCTGGTCATCGGGCTGCCGTTTTTATCACTCCAACAAAATCTCCAGGGGCGGATCAGTTCTTTTTATTTTGGGGGGGGGGGGGTTCCAAACTTTTTTTAAGGGGGGGGGGGGGGGGGGGGGCATGCTCCCCCGGCCAATTTTGAAAACCAGGATGCAAAATGGTGCAATCTGGTGCATTCTGATGATGATCATTGGCAGTTTCAGGCAGCAGATTTTGTTACTGAAGAATACCCAAAACATTGACACTCAAAGTAAAACTTTTGTTTTGCTGTTGGGGGGGGTGGGGGGGTGGGTTACGGAAACCCCAGAAACCCCCCCCCCCCCCTCTCGTCCGATCCTGATCTCAACTCCCTGCAGAGCATGCAACAGGTGGCTGCGATTGAAGGCGCCAACGTTGGCTTTGGCGATTGGACAGCATTGTTTGCTGCGATTCCGTTCCGGACAGCACGCCGAGAGTGAGGCAAGTGTTGCTGATAGAACCTCAATAGAGGATCACACGACAGACGTCCATGTGGGGATGGAGCCTGTCATTTCGCACACAGAGATCTCTCTAACCACAGCCACACGGTGCTGTAATAGAATTCATTCCCCATACAGTGCTTTCACAGATATCCCGACAGGTAAAACGTGGAGAGAGAGAGAGAGAGAGAGAGAAAGAGAGAGAGAGAGATAGAGAGAGAGAGATAGAGAGAGAGAAAGAGAGAGAGAGGGAGATATGAGAGACAGAGAGATGAGAGAGACAGAGATATGAGAGAGAGACAGAGAGATGAGAAAGAGAGAGAGAAAGAGAGGGAGAGGGATTTAAATGTTATTGAAAGGCCTCCAGCCCATTACAATTTGATAATACAGGACTTTTTTACATCGTTTTATTAACAATCGACTCAATGAATCTCTTTTATAGCACTTCTCTCCTTTTAATAACATAACACAGGTACGTGCACACATCTCGTAATATCGTTTGTTCCTCTGCTTCTATTATTAAAAAAACAAACAACGAAAACATTGCAACTCTCCGTGACATGTGGAACTAAGTAGGCTACGCATCTCTCAGACCACGCACTGCAGGGCATCGAGCCAAAACATGGTATTTATCTTCGTCTTCCTCCTGACACAATGATTCCATTAGTGTTTCGTATCTGTATTTATCGTTACACATATTGATGTTTCCAAAACGGAGGTTTAATGAACATCTCTCTAAATACATGTATATTTTTTGTCTACTTTGTACATAATATGCTTCTGCTCCTCGTGTAGACATAAAACTCGTGTACACTGCGTATCTATCATTTTTGTACAGCTCCTGTGCCAATTTTGGGGGGTATTTATTTATCAATGAATCTTAAACGACAAAGAAAGGAGGATTCGATCTCAATTACCTGATTTCTCCACACAAATTCACAGTCGTTTTCCCCCAGCATAGCACGGAGCCTGTATGCCTAGTCGTTCTTCAACTCAATGCTTTTCACAAGCATTCTATACACCCGTTTCGGTAATATGAGAGAGAGAGAGAGAGAGAGAGAGAGAGAGAGAGAGAGAGAGAGTCAACATCCTTGATTAATTCCATGATACCAATAAATAGAAAGTACCGCTACGCATGAGGCACAAAAGATCAGGAGGAATAGAGGCACAACGTAGAACAGGCGGTAATCCAGTAACCCAGCGTGGCAAGGAGCAGCTACACAGAGGGAACATAAGGGCCACGATCCAACAGCCTGAGCACGTACAAAGCCCTGGGAAGGCTATCAATCAGGCAGTCCTTCTGCAGAAGCTGCAGGTAAAAACTGCAAACAAACTGCAAGCCAGCTGGGCGTCCTTGTAGCGGGGCTATCCTTTCCCTGCACAGGGCAATGCATGTCAAGCGGTCGAGCCGGTTGTCTCCCACGAAGGTTGTAGGACAGATGGCGCTGGTTGCATGACGAAGCTCCCTATATGGAAGCATGGATCATATAAGAATGGATTGCTGACTGTGGCATGTAGAGAAATAAGTTCGCCGATGGCCTCATTTTCAACTGTGTGGTGATTTCACTTCCGGTTGCTCCGCTTTCAATGGCCGATGCCTTTGTTAGTGTAAACACCTGGCAAAAATCACGATTTTTGTGTCTTAGTTTTAGCCATCAGAATTTTTTCTCCGCATAAGTCGGTGGGAAAATGTGTCTAGTTTGCAACCCTGTGTTTAGTTTTGTTGTCAGCCATTTCTGAAACGCCTAGTTACTTCCAGAGTCAACCACAGTGTGTTGCAAACTGAGTGACATTAATGACAGTGATACAAGAGCTGCTGTGGTTCCTAAACCAATATCAAGGAGGGCGAACAGTACTTCAGATGGAGCCAAGTGTTGTGTTGTTGATTGTAAGGTATCATCAGTGGCATGCAGGGGACTTTCTTTTGTTGGAATTCCAAGAAAAGGTGTCAGCGAAGCGAAAGACAAATGGAGATCAGCCACATTTGCTAAAATTGATCGAGTGGACAAAGCATTCAACCCAGACATGGACACAACATCATACGGACGGCTGGCTCGCTTAGCCTGCACACGTTGTGTCACTAACAGAGTCTACCACTGTCTCACCGCGGCGATTTTGTGCTGATGTTACTTCTGGTTCCTCTGCTACTACAATGGACGCCACTGTCGAGCAAATTCTCATGGTAAGTAAAACAGATAATTGTTCAAACAATGATGATTTATTCCATCAGTTGAATCTGTAAGTACATTTGCAGGTATCGCAGACACACTTTGCAGTAATTTTTTAAAATTCATTCCACTTTTGACGGAAAACAAAGCACTTTGGTCAGGCTATCTAGATATGTGGGAAATAGTCCTTGTTCAATGGAAAGCCATAGCGAAAACTTGCTTCACTTTCATGTTGACAGGGGAAATTTTTAATTTGCGCAATCGAATAGCTGTATGTTGCAATCTAATCAGCAAGAGCTGTACTTTTCTAAAATTATTTAAAGTTCTACAAGCAGTTCAAATGACTTTCATGTGTTTTTGTTGTCATCGTCGTTGATTTATTTCCCTTTCCCCATTGTCATCGATAATGACATAGAACCAAAGATTATAGGTTACACAAAGATAGCTCATAAGCTCATTGTTATGAGGATCGAGACACGTTGCGCCCCAAGCGGCCTGGACTATGGGGAAGTAATCACTCTGCTTAGATACATGTAAAAAGTGCTTGTTTGTCGACGCGTTTCTGATGCATTCCGATCATGTTTGTGAATACATTTACGGTGTAATGTGTAGGCTAATAAAATGATTTGCTGCATTAATGGGGGTGTTTTGGCTTTGTTTTTTTGTAGCAGGCGTTGTGAAATCGAAAGATTTGGTTCATCTAAATGGATGCTTCTGCGCATGCGCGTGAGCCTATAGTCCGTTTAAACATTGCTCTGTCAGTGGACGCTACTGACTTCGCACGCCCGGGGAGTAATGCCAAAGATCCGGCCGCGTTAAAACATGCAAAAATATTAATTAGATTAAAAACTAATCGAAAATAGTCATATTAGACTGTTTTAACGTATACTTTCTGCACAAAACCCACAGAAGATAAGTAAACAAACCTCACCGGTCGTATGTACCTAGATGGCTAGCAGACGAATAATCTTTGTCTCCACTGACAGAGCAATGTTGAAACGGACTATAGGCTCACATTTCGATGAACCAAATATTTCGATTTCACAACGCCTGCAACAAAAAAACAAAGCCAAAACACCCCCATTATTGCAGCAAATCATTTTATTACACATTACACCGTAAATGTATTCACAAACATGATCGGAATGCATCAGAAACGCGTCGACAAACAAGCACTTTTTACATGTATCTAAGCAGTGTGATTACTTCCCCATAGTCTTGGCCGCTTGGGGCGCTGCGTTCCGAGCGTCTTGTAACTCTATATAGCAAAAGCTCGGCATGAGCTATCTTTGTGTAACCTATAATCTTTGATAGAACTAACCGCTTTTTTATGCACAAATGAGTACTTTCTTGTTTCAAAGTGTCAACTCGGAGTGCCCCATAATGAAAACGTTTTGTGGTCAACTAAAGATTTTACCTTACTATTCCTTTTTTTTACAGCTCCGATGGGAATGTCTGATATCACACAAAGTAAATGAATGTTGAATGCAAGCTACATCGAAATGTCGCAGTGTACTAGCTCTTAATTAAGTTGCGTCGCCATCCAAAGAATGCTGTGAAAGATACGGTACGAGTTCAAGACAAGGGATAACTCGACTTATCCAAAGAAAAATGCCAGAACAAACCACAATCGATTGGGACTGCTGCTTTCTTCCAAATACGAATAGATAGCGGAGACAGCCAAGCAAAAAAATTATTCAGTGATTTTTGAGTCATGAAATAAAATAATGGGCGGAAAATCACACGTGATACATCCACGGAGTAACAGAGAATGTAACTTGTAAGCAGCTTATAAATTATAGACATTTGAAACTGTCTCGAAAGCACCTGCGTTAAGATGAGGATACATGCATCGAATTTATACGAGGTGTATTATGAATGACTTTTGCTGCATGTTCTTATGATTAGTGAACACATAAATCTGCCCGTTGACCAACGGAGGAATCTACCTATAAACTAATAAGGTGTGTGTGTGTGTGTGTGTGTGTGTGTGTGTGTGTGCGCGCGCGCGCATGCGCGCTCCTTGATATTGGTTTAGGAACCACGGCAGCTCTTGTATCACTGTCATTAATGTCACTCAGTTTGCAACACACTGTGGTTGACTCTGGAAGTAACTAGGCGTTTCAGAAATGGCTGACAACAAAACTAAACACAGGGTTGCAAACTAGACACATTTTCCCACCGACTTATGCGGAGAAAAAAATTCAGATGGCTAAAACTAAGACACAAAAATCGTGATTTTCGCCAGGTGTTTACACTAACAAAGGCATCGGCCATTGAAAGCGGAGCAACCGGAAGTGAAATCAGCACACAGTTGAAAACGAAGCCTTCGGCGAACTTCTTATATGACACAGCGCGTGCAGGCTGAGCGAGCCAGCCGTCCATATGATATAATGTCCATGGAGGAAGCGAGAGGCTCATGAATTATTCAGATGCTCAATCCTGCCGTTTCCTTGGAGGCCAGTTTCCGCCCGAAGTGTTTTGGGGAACGCACAAAAGGAACCATGCAAGTGGGCGATATGGATCTGATTAAGTAAATTTACGGTATATAAATATTTGTCCTATATCGATTATTTGTGTGGTGTGCGTTTCTTCACCTCTCATACTGAGAATCAGTATCTACAACTTATTTCACTTCCGTCAGAAAAAGATAATCTGCTTGGTAACCCAGCAGGATGAAACCCGCAGCTGATTGGAAGAATAAACTACCACAAGCAACATTCTTTTGATACAAAACATGTCCGTGTCATTGTTTGAGCGTACATTTTGCCGTGTACTTGTCATTCATCGCCGTGAAGCCCGTGGTTCGTATCTCGGTCGCGACGTAAGCTGATCTCTTCATATTGGATGTTGCATGTTGGTGACATGGCAATATAACACTCACCAAAATGAATATTTCCAGATTTGTTTCTGGCTTGAAGGAAACATCATCATCATCGTTACTATCAATCCATACCACAAAGTTCCTACAGCCAAATCCTTGACGGCCAGCATGGACGCATCCATATTCATAATCCAGGCAGCCGCGGTGCATACATCCAACACTAACCCTCGCTACGTACGTGCCGTTGGCTGGCAACGTGCCTGGAAACTGGAAGCCAGGCGGCAGGTGTTGCGACGAGGCACAATGCAGAGAGAAATGGCAGTTTACCTGCCAAATGCCAGGACGCTGCCCTTACAGGAGTGGCCCACTCAGAATTCGCGCCACGGACCCTTCCAAGGCCCCCACCCAGTTTACTCTCTTGGACCAATGATAATGTGTCTCAGCCCGAGTTATGGTCATCGCTGATACAGCTATGTTCAAGAGATCAATGAGTGTGTCTATTGCTTTTGTCGAAAAGTGCATTGATGGAGTATTGTCAGTGGGGGGCCTACAAGTAGGATGCGACCAACAGGAAGCACAGAAGACACCGCCCTCAAAGGAATCTTTGCATATCCATGACCTTCATGTCATCCATGTGGTCGGGTGCAGCGCAGGCTCCAACCTTGCAGTTTGGCGGTGCAGTGATTTTGCTAAAGACTGCATTAATTTTCCGTCAGGAAAATTGTATTTGCATTCCGATTTGGAGAACCACGATGAATCGATGAAAACCACAACCTTCCTACATCGATCGATGTTCCCTTTGGAGACGAAATGACACTCAAAAGAGGTCAGTCAGTTCAAGCAATTATCTCTTTGCAGAAGATTGTGAAAAATAATAATCAAAACACTTTGCACGAAAGGCAACAAATCCTATCGATTACCTTACATAGCATTCGTATTCAGGCGATGATGACACTTTATGGCACCACAGGGCCCTCAGTTCTTGGAACCGGAGAACGGTGGGCTCTGGATGCCAGCATGGTAAAGCCTTCTGTCGCTCTGCACTAATCGCATCCCCACAGCCGTCTTAGAAGGTGAAAGGAATTCCCCTCGTCTGCATGGCATTCAGGCCCCAGGCTTCTCCCTAAAATCGATTCTGCCCAACTGCCGGATGAGCCAATTTATTTCATTCATTCAGTTCTCTTTCTGTCTGTGAATGTCTTTGTGTGCGAGTGTGTGTGTGTGTGTGTGTGTGTGTGTGTGTGTGTGTGCGCGCGTGTATTTGTGTGTGTGTGTGTGTGTGTGCGTGCGTGTATTTGTGTGTGTGTGTGTGTGTGTGTGCGTGTGAGACTGCGTGTGTGTGCCATCCTTCTTTCCCCTACTCCAAGCGCACAACATGTGCACGTGTTCACAAGGTGGCAGCTTTCATCCCAGGCACACTACGCCACAGCATCCCAGTGGAGGCAGGAAAACCGAATGTGCACGTGTGCATCAGAGCCTGCAGCATCCTGCACATGCAGGCATTGTGCATATACACACTGTGCATGCACACACTGCGCATGTGCACACTGCACACGGACACACTGCACATGCAGATAGCGAGAGAGACCAGATGCTTCCAAATATTCATGCAAAGGCCAGGCGAGAAAAAGCCACTGTGTGATCTAGTTATATTTCCAGTCCAGCCCAGACCATCTGTCATTGCCCTCACTTGCAAGTGACATCTCCCTCTCTCCACCACAACGATCACGAGATTCGGAAGTCAGAGATAACGGAGGTAAAAAGAGGCCGGTTATGAGAGAGAGAGAGAGAGAGAGAGAGAGAGAGAGAGAGAGAGAGAGAGAGAGAGAGAGAGAGAGAGAGAATTGCAATAGGTCGGTCTGGACATCGTAGACAAGTCCTCACGAGACGTCCATTCCAATATTCATCGTTATTGTTATTGAGGCCACACTCCAAAATGACGGCCTTAACCTACTACAGACAGTAAACGGAAACAAGCGCCTCTACACGTCGCATTTTATCAACATACCACAGGATGAAGAAAGACGGCGGCCAGGTTCTTCATCGTTATTATGTTTAACAGCTCTAGAACAACATAACGGAACGAGACTGAGTGAGCTTTTATCAAGTTAAATTCAAACTAGCAAACGCAGAAACACGATGGAAACGCACGATAAAAGACTTCTCGAAGTTCTCCTCACTCAACCAATACCACAGAAGCGTCAAGCTTTGTTTGTTTATTTGTATGTTTTTAACCTTCAAAACCACAGATTCTGTGTCTCGGCTACGACTGTATCACCTCCACCTCAACTACTGGTGCTGTCTCTTTCCTCTCCACGTCTTCTGAAAAAAGAAGCGAGCCAAGCACGGCAGAATGCATCTAGGTCTGACAATGGTGTAGGCGTCATTTTGGAGGCCCCCCAGATGACGTGGAAAGACTCATGACGTCATAATGACGACAGACAACTTCGGATCCCACTTGGGATGTACAGGTGCGAAGTGATGCAAAACCCTTGCACCACTGCTGTCAGAGGGAAAACGCGAAGGAGAACAGATCTGAGTACTGTGACGAGTCATGTTGTGACATGAAATCCTATCAGGTCACCGGATATCGGGAGGAGACTCACTTCGCGCACCGGCCATCGCTCATGGGTCAAAGTATACACTCATCGTGTCCAGATTGCAGGTGGGCAAGCTGCCTCGGGTTTGATTGGCTGAGGAGTGAAGTGTCACACAGTGGAAGTCGCGTCACAGGTGTGGCCACTGCCGACATTGTAATCCCTGCATTATCAGGTAGGAAAAAGTCAATCAATGCAGCTCAACACTAACCCTCCTCCCAGAGTAGAATTAACAAGCTAGCGGAGAGAATAATGCGACTCGGAAGGAACACTGCTATTGGAGCTATGGTAAGGTGTCTGATAAACATGCTAGGCCACCAAGCCACGCCGAACACCAAACTGCCGATCTGCAAGTGACGTATGGCAAACAGCGTGGAAGGTGGGGGCGTAACGTGCAGTGCAAGCCTATGACACAAGCATCCCGTACACTGCTCCAAAAGCAGCCCCAACCTCGAAAAATGCCCGCTGTTGCAGTCCCCAGTAGCTTGGCAGCAGAGGCCGACAGGGGGAGGCGCACTCCCACCCCCCACCCTCGCCAGCTGCCGCCATCTCCCTCGTAGTAACAGTCAGTCCTGTCATATTCTGTCTCTTCCTCCCCGCCTGTCCTTTCCTTTCTTGCTGTCTGTCCCTCAACTAGCTCGGCACTACTATCCTGAGTGAGACACGCTGTGATATAAAACATGGGGTAGTAGCGTTGCCGTGAGCCATCTATTTATAGTGCCAGTCTGCTGTAGAATTTCTGTCTGGAAAGGATACACGCAATTGGAAGAAAGTACGGAAGGTAGCTCATACGAAACAAACGCAACGCTGTGACGCAGTTCATATGGACACCTCCACCTCATCCCATCCTACCCCCACCCTACTCCTCCCTTCTTTTTCCTTACACTCGCGTGGCAGGCAGCAACACGATCAATGATTACATGTTTCAACTATCGTTTTCAATAAACTTCTTCCGCACCGTCCACCGCGCACAACGCAAGCATATCGACTTGTCAACCTCGTGCGCAGTTTCCACAGGGCAGCAGTTTTCCTAGTACAGGCGAACTGGTGTCTCTATATATAATTGAGAAGGTTGTTTGTGTGTGTGACACTTATACGTTTCCACAGTTTTATTCCCATCGACTTAAAACTTGGCATAGGGTTAGGTGTGGGCCGGGGTCAGGTCATGGTGGGGTTTAAAAAATGGTGTTGCCATGGTAACCAGAAGTGGACACAAACAAAATGGCCGCCGAAAACTCAAAGTGCTCCGATTTGACCGAAATTTGGTGTGTGGGCAGGTAAAGTCAAAAGATGAAGATCTGTGAACACATTTTTTGGTTATCATGGTTACGTAATGAGAAAAACAAAATTGCGGCTGAAGAATTTGTAACTTGGACGACTGTGTCGAAGGCGGCGAAGCTGCCTGAGACACAGGAGTATATAGGTGAGTAAGATGAGTAAATGGGCGCGAAGCGCCTTATGTGGCTTTGGCGCTGCAGTGTGGGGTAAAAAAAATGGTGTTAACATGGTAACCGGAAGTGGGCACAAACAAAATGGCCGCCGAAAACTCAAAGTGCTCCGATTTGACCGAAATTTGGTGTGTGGGTAGGTAAAGTCAAATGATGAAGATCTGTGAAAAACATTTTTGGTTATCATGGTTACGTAATGAGAAGAAAAAAAAGTGGCAGCTGAAAAATTTGTAACTTGGACGACTGTGTCGAAGAGTATATAGGTGAGTAAGATGAGTAAATGGGCGCGAAGCGCCTTTTGTGGCTTTTGCGCTGCAGTGCCTAGCTGCTTCATAGTTGTGAAATAAACAGCACGCGCACTCAACGAAGAAATACACCGCCATGGTCAAAAAGTGTGCGTGGGGTGCGCGTAAACCGGACCTTTTCTGATCGTCGTAGGAAACAGTTTACACTGCAGCTTTCAACACTTTTCAATACCTATGCAGAACTGTACATGTAAGTCTCAGATTCGGCTGTGGGCTTATATAGCAATTAAAGCGAGAGATTGTTTACCAGCACACTGTATCAACAATCCCACCACAACAGAAATGACGCTCGACCTGAGGAAGAGTGAGCATCACATTCTCGTTTCCTGAACACCACTGAGGTCCCATCAATTCCAAAAATGGGTGTCTGTTGATTATCATAACACTGATGTAAGGTTAATATCTGGCTTTTACAAACCGACAAACGATGGGGCACAAAACAAACATTGATCTACACTCCGTCTTTCTTTTCCTTTCCTCCAGGGAATACGTTTGCTACAGACGTAGTCGTAGAATACAACAAAGTAGTTTTACTTGATAAAGGTTTACCTGCACTCCGCTCATTTCCTTTTTAAATCATTATCAGTTTTTACCCAAATATCACAGCGCCCAGACGAATGACAACGCCACAGCAGATCAGAAACTATTTCCTCACTCTTCCCTTTTGAAATTAGCAAAAGACAGCGAGTGCATCTGGAACTGTGCAAGCTAGACCCATCCTTCAACAAAGAATAAACAGATAGGAGTACTGTTGAGAGATGAGGTAGGTGTGAGGATGAGTCAGGAGGGCGTGAGATCGACAAAGGAATGGGAGTGGCGTAGGAAAGGGATGGAAAGGAACCGTGAAGTTGTGATATCAAGACATGGAAGGGTTGGTAGGAAGGAGGGAGGGAGTGAAGGAAGGAAGGAAGGAGAGAGGGAAGGAAAGGAGAGAGGGAAGGAAGGAGGGAGGGAAGGAAGGAAGGAGGGAAGGAAGGCAGGAAGGAGGGAGGGAGGGAGGGAAGGAAGGAGGGAAGGAAGGAGGGAAGGAAGGAGGGAATGAAGGAAGGAATGAAAGAAGGAAGGAGGGAAAGAAGGAAGGACGGAAGGAAGGAAGGAAGGAAGTAGGGAAGGAAGGAAGGAGGCAAGGAAGGAAGGAAGGAGGGAAGGAAGGAAGGAGGGAACAATGTACGAATGAACGAGTGAAGAGTGAATGCATTTTTGCGGCCTATCAGCCTTTGTGGATGATGTAAGGCCATAGACAAACAAAAATAACAAGGCCAGGCCAGAGCAAGTGCAGGTCAACTCTCGAGTTCCGTAATAAGTTGCTTTAATGCATCGCCTCAGGTGACGCTGTGGGCCTATTTCTACCCCTAACTCATGAGGGGTTGGAAGGATGGATTGAAGGATGGAAGGAAGGATGGACGGATGGAAGGAAAGATGGAAAGAAGGATGAAGGAAGGCCTGAAGGATGGAAGGATCGAAGGAGAGAGAATGACAGAAGTCGACACGCGCCATATAGAAAAAAAAGCGGCTCGGGCTTGGTGGGTAGGTGTCGGGGGGGTCGGCTCTCTATTGCGGAGGGCCGCTATTGCGGGATTTTTTTTAAACAAAAGTTCTTAAGAAAATTTAGATTTTTTTCCCTAAAACGCCTAAAAAACCATAACATTTTTGTTACTTTTTTTTAACTTAGAAATTTTTTAGGTTTTCTTTTCTATTGCGGGGGGCCGCTATTGCGGGATTTTTAAAACAAAAGTTCTTAAGAAAATTTTGATTTTTTTTTCCTAAAACACATAAAAAACCATAAAATTTGTGTTACTTAAAAAAAAAGATTTTTTTCGGGTTTTACCGATAGCGCTTAGCCTAGGCCGCACTATGTATATTTTTTGAGGCCTTGTCATCATACACCATCATGCCACATTTGGTGTTGATAGACTTAATAGTCTCCGAGAAAAATCCAACGTTTAAGTTTTTTACGGACGCCCGCCCGCCCGCCCGGACGGACGGACGGACGGACGACACGGCTCAGTACATAGACTCACTTTTGCTTCGCATGTGAGTCAAAAAATGGTAGGCATTTTTTCTGTTAAGAACTGCTTGACTGGGACAAGGTCGTCAGGCAGTGGCTAACAGCGTGAAGCAGAAAAATGGTAGGCGTTTGGTTTGCGAAGAGCAGCTTGACTCGCACACGGCCTGCATTCAATAGAGAACAACAGTACAGCGGGAGGCCTTTCGTCTGAATAAAACTGCCTGACAGGTAGGCAGTAGAGAACAGCAATACAGCGGAAAGCCTTTCGTCTGAATAAAACTGCATGACAAGTAGGCAGTAGAGAACATGAGAGCTGATAGGCTTGCAACCTGCCGGTACTACAGGACATTCAGAGCCCGTTTGGCAGGCATACCGGACCAGGCAGTAGCCAGAAGTGCAGGCAGGCAAGCAGGCGGGGTGTCAGGCAGGGAGGTAGGAAGGGAGGTAGGCAGGGAGAAAGGCAGGGAGAAAGGCAGAGAGGTAGGCAAGGATAAAGGCAGGCAGGCAGGGAGGTAGGCAGGGAGGCAGGCAGGCAGGCAGGGAGGTAGGCAGGGAGAAAGGCAGGGAGACAGGCAAGGAGGTAGGCAAGGAGACAGGCAGAGAGACAGGCAGGGAGGCAGGCAGGGAGAAAGGCAGGGAGACAGGCAGGGAGACAGGCAGGGAGAAAGGCAGGGAGACAGGCAGAGAGGTAGGCAGGGAGACAGGCAGGGAGAAAGGCAGAGAGGTAGGAAGGGAGAAAGGCAGGGAGAAAGGCAGGAAGGCAGACAGGGAGGCAGGCAGGGAGAAAGGCAGGAAGGCAGGCAGGGAGGCAGGCAGGGAGAAAGGCAGGAAGAAAGGCAGAGAGGTAGGAAGGGAGAAAGGAAGGGAGAAAGGCAGGGAGAAAGGCAGGAAGGCAGGCAGGGAGGCAGGCAGGGAGAAAGGCAGGAAGGCAGGCAGGAAGGCAGGCAGGAAGGCAGGCAGGGAGACAGGCAGAGAGGTAGGCAGGGAGAAAGGCAGGGAGGTAGAGAGAGACAGGCAAGGAGAAAAGCAAGGAGGTAGGCAAGAAGGCAGGCAAGGAGGCAAGCAGGGAGGCAGGCAGGGAGACAGGCAGGGAGGCAGGCAGGGAGACAGGCAGGGAGAAAGGCAGGGAGAAGGCAGGGAGAAAGGCAGGGAGGTAGAGAGAGGTAGGCAAGGAGGCAGGCAGGGAGACAGGCAGGGAGAAAGGCAGGGAGAAAGGCAAGGAGGCAGGCAGGGAGGTAGGCAGGGAGACAGACAGGCTGCTGTCCTCCACGACAGCGTCCTCTGTCTCCATCTCCCCGACATCGATCCTCAACCAACGGCTCTCCTGCCTCACTCACACGCCGCGACTCCCAACCCCAGCCATCAATTCCCCCCCCCCCCCCCCCCCCCCCCCCCCTCCTTCCCGCAAATGAATTGCTTTTTGATTAACTTTCAACAGAATAGCAGGAGGCCCATTAAAACCAGGCCCCTGACGGTCACCAATGGCCATTCATGGGGGAAAATGGCTGCCTCAAAGTGGATGATAAACGGACGGCCGTTGCGAACCCTATGATACGCAATCCGAATGAAGGGCTGCAGAGAGTGAGGGCATTGATGCAAATTACCAGCCTGCCAGGTCAAACTGCGAAATTGAGCCAATAATCCAGAGATTGCAGCTAAAAAGGCATTTGGGGTCCGTGCATTGCTTATCGAAGCATGAGAACTTTTTTTTCCTGGGATGATATCACCCATTGCCTGTCTGGTAGATAAAGTTGCAGATTTGTCAATCAATAAACATTGATCAACGGTTTAGTCTCTTCTTCCGAAATATGGCCAGCTGTCCTCTGCCTCGAAGGACCTGCCTCAAAAACCTGTCGCCACTCATCCAGCACTTTAGTCTCGGTGGTGGATGCCAACGATAAAGCCCTGGGCTCTGGAGGCGGAAGCCAGATGATGAAAAAGCTGGGCCAATCAATGACATTCGCAGTTTTCGACCAGAGCTCTGAGGTCCTGTCAAATTCACAATCACACATGGAATCATTGCACCATGAGAGAGAGAGAGAGAGAGAGAGAGAGAGAGAGAGAGAGAGAGAGAGACAGAGAGACAGAGAGACAAAGAAAGACACATAGACAGAGAGAGAGAGACAGAGAGACAGACAGAGAGAGAGAGAGAGAGAGAGAGAGAGAGACAGAGACAGAGAGAGAGACAGAGAGAGAGACAGAGACAGAGAGAGAGACAGAGAGACACACATAGAGACACACAGAGAGAGAGAGAGAGAGAGACAGACAGAGAGACAGAGAGACAGACAGAGAGAGACAGAGAGACAGACAGAGAGAGACAGAGAAAGACACATAGACAGAGAGAGAGAGAGAGACAGACAGAGAGAGAGACAGAGACAGAGAGAGACACACAGAGAGACAGAGAGAGAGAGAGAGAGAGAGAGAGAGAGAGAGTCTGCTTTTCGCAATGGCAGCACCCCATTAGTACCTGATTCATGTCAGTTGCTGAATTCAAACTAGAAACTTTCAGTCAAGCACTGGAACATAATAATGGTGAAGAAAAAAGTACTGTAGCAATAAGCTCCATATTTACTTTGGGGTGTATTTGTGCACTTACATAGAATCAAGAGTCAAAATGACAACTGGACCCAATTTTCATACTTGGAAAAAAATAGTGACCATACCAGAAAACAGATGATTGGCATCAAATAGCTGAAAAACAAAACTGCAGTCTTGGTGATATATATATACAGCATGTCATTCATTGGCTCTCATTCATTTTCTTTGGTGTTCTAATTTTCACTTTCTTGCAACATTCACATCATCAAACTTGAAGGATCAACAGAGACATGACACAGAAAGGACAAGAATATTCAATGAATATACTGTGGGTGACAAGGCCTAAATATCAAATTACATGGGCTTTAATTAATATGGATCATCCGACTGCACCCAGCCAATGTTTTGTATATATTGCAACAGAGCTACAGCACAAACACTTCAAGAGCACTCATATATTCCTTAACATACTGTAGACATTTCAAATATATTTTTTCAGGTGAAGAAATACTTTTGAAGCTAGTGAAGGTCAGAGTGGGATGGCATGCATAAGTGTCTCTGTCACAGAGTACACCGCAGGTCGCAGTCTTCAGCAGAAGGTGACTTCCATTCTTCAAGACATCTTGACAAGACAAATGGCAGAATGACAAGATGGATGACTGAAAGCAAGCTAAATTACATGTGGATGGCAGGGAAGTCCAACACTAGGAAAATGGCAGGAGCAGGAAAGCTATCTCTTGGTGCAAGACGGCCAAGCCAGGCTAAACTGGTGCATCCTATGTGTCTCATGTGAAAAGGGGACACTGATACCACTTATGTCATCTGAAAAATGGCATGCACACTCACCATGCAAATACTGGAATGAGGAAGGGGACAATGAACATGGTGATGACCACGCAGAAAAGGAGGAGAAACAAAAAAGACAATGACATGAACTAGGAGAAAAGCTCAAATGGCTCTTGGCACTTGTGAACAGGGAGATTCAAAGACAGCTGCAGTGTAAGAAAATAAATAGAATAAAAACTTGCAGTTACGGTAACCCAACCAACTCAGTTTTTTTATTTCCTGACCCTAACCTTTTCTTATTATACCAACCACAACAGCAAAAATGAAAGAAACTGATGGTAAACAACAAACTGTGTGCTCTCCCATTTTCCCTGCCCTATGGCCACTCAGGGAATCCACAAAGTTTTTAAAATCATTTTTAGTGAAAGAAAGTTTGCGTTATGTTCAGTTTGGCTTCTTTGAAAAAAAAAAGAGAAAACAGTTCTGGCTGGTTCATATTACCTTAACACACACACAACCAAACCCCCCACCCCCACCCCCACCCCCCACCCCCCAACCCCCGAGGCAGATGGAATCAAGGCAATGATTCAGAAGTGTTGGTGGAGGACTTTAAAGATAAAGGCCACTGAAGAAAAAACCCTCAGCTAGTCTTTTAGGTCTGTACACTAAACACCCCCAATCATTTGAAATCATCCACTTTTAGGCAATTTCAGGTTAAATCCTTAAATCATGTTGTGGATACTACTTCTATGGACAATAGAAACAACAAAATATCAAGAACTCAAAATGCACCTGATTGACTCACACTGACACTATTTGACTGCATTCTTACAGCAGTCTACATGACAAAAATGTCATCTTGTGTGCAAAGTCACATTTTGCTGTGGACAAGCCACCATCTCATTCGTCATCAGACCTGTCAGTGTGCTGTGAAAGCGGACACAACTTCTGTGCTCCGGCAGGAATGAATTGTCAACCCTATAAATGTGGTATTTACTGAACAACACAGTCTTGAAGCAGTCGTCAACACAAAGAAATCATCTGCTCCATTGCAAAAGACCTGTTTTAGCTTCAGAGTACTGCATATGTTGGTGGATGGTATGCTAAGTAGCATTCAGGGGCTTGCTTGAGCTTGGTGGGGGAAATGTGCACTCTAACTCTAAACCAAAATATATGATGCCTGAATCGGTTGTCATCTGCACCTTTGTTGTTGTTGTTGTGATACCGTGATAGGTACTGGGACACTGCAAGCACATGGCAGTGGACAACAAGGAAAGCAAAGCTCGCTGGACTCAAGTGACTCCTCCTGGCATGATCGTAAAGTAAAATTTGTGCTCATCCAAGTGAAAAGGGGGCTACAGTTGTGGAGATCAACTTCCATCAAATTGCTCAAAATAAGTTTGGATTGATGAAATCTTGCTCTTCTTTTTTTGTCATTTGTGAAAATTTGATAACTCTACTACAATGTCCAGCATTGTTTTTTAAGATGCAAACTCAAAATATATTTCAAAGATAACATTTCAATGCTCAACATTCCAGTGATATAAAAAGTACTACTTTGTGCTATTCCTCACTGAACTGTGGGAAATATTGTGCAAGACAGATGTACTCTTTTTCTTCCTCTCTTGTTGTATGATTCAGTGCTTCAGTATTCATATACATCACACATGTACATGTATGTATGTATGCTGAAGTATAGATGTCACAATCCAACAATGACTGTTTTGCTCATCAATGCTTAATGTTCTATAGAAATTTTGTCTTATCACACAGCAACAACTTCTTCATTTTGATTCAGCCTGTCTGAGAAACAAGAATATTGCACTCTTTTGAGTAGTGTTAATTTGTATATACTAAATTATCTTTCATTTGAAACCAAACACATTTCCAGGAAAATTCAAGTTTTTGAGTTTCTGCAGAAAGAAGACTTAGCATCTACAGGCAAAATTTGGCACTTCAAGGCCACACTACCTGTTCATTTGGGTTCAACTTGTCTGAAAACTAAATTTTATTTCACCTAATAGTGATATTCATTGTACGCAATGGAAATGTCTATCATTCAAACACATTCCTAGAGAAATTTTAATTTTGGAGTTTCTGTAAAAGACATTTTCAATAACTTTTACAGCCAAATCAAGTCATTTTGAAGTAATGAGATCTTCAAAGTTACTCCTTAAAAATGGTTAGAAATGAAGAAGGCAGAATATTTTTTTCCTGTACTAATTGTGAATTAAAGAAATTTACACAAACACACCCTTAAAAAAATCCCCCCCCCCCCCCCCCCGCCCCCCCTCCAATTTTGCATGTGAGCCACCTTTTCACTTGGATATTTGCAACTACAGACTGCAGTCACCTGGAGGTTTTGGAGTTTGTGGGCCAGCTGTCCAACGAAGCAGTCAACAATAAGGTAATCAAGATTTTCAAAATTAGCAAAAATATATGTATACATAAATTACTGCATGTTATTGCAAAGTAAATATTCAGGTTCCTTGGTTGTCAAGTGTCATGATAAACATCAACTCTTTTTTTTCTTGAAATGATTACTGTGGATAGTCACATGAATGTCCTATTACTGACCCATCAGCTTAAATAGACTGGCATGTTATCTCATACTTATGGCTGCACATCCAATAAGATGGGCATTATCCACTGTTGGAGGAAGCCATCACCTGTTTGATTTATCTCTAGGTGATCTATTCACACACAGCAATTGGAAATTCCAGTCTTGCATCAGCTGGAATTGTTCCAAACTTCTGCACATCACAGACAGATAGAGGCTGGGGCATGGCAGGTTGCCAAGGAAACCGTTGGTGCTAAAGCATGGTTGTGAGAAATGATATGTGGAGGAGCTTACTCTTTAATGCTGCCCAATAAAGATGCCTTCAACTGTCTTTGATTGAAATGTAAATTAAAAAAAAATTAAGCTGTAATGGTTCCATGATCCATGGCAAAAAACTTCAAGAGAACAACTTTAGTGTTATTCACTTTTTTAGAAGTCACTTGAGTCATTGATATCCAGATACTGATGATGAATCATACCAAATGCATGATTCTCAACTCCCATGAAATTCATATGTGACAAGGCACTGATCCTGTGTGAATCTGGGGCCAACAAGACAGTTACTTGCCTGCAAGCCTACAGGCAAGGCACACCTGCGACATTTGTGGGGTTCTGCTGCACTCCACATTGCAAATTCTGCCTAAGCCTTTGCAGGAAGGACTCAATGAATGGGTCCAAGAGGGACTGGTGTTTACATTAATTACAGTCAGACAAACTGCAAGATCAGACACTGATCAAGCAGCAGTGGCAGTGAAGAGCACTACCAGAGTGAGACACTAAAATGCAATGACAGCGCAGTTCAGGTTGATAAGGGCCCCAACAAATCATTGTAGTGTTTACAGTAACATGACCCCAATCAAAGAGGAAGTTTAACTTTCTTTTCACAAGGCCATTCTATAAGTTCTTCACAAATGGATTATTACAGATTAAGCTCCTCCAATTTGACAGAGACAGAATGATGCAGCTTTGGATTATGTGATCTCTTTGATTGTCTGTATGTATTTGTGAAGATATTATATCTTCCACATGGTTTGATAATTTTGAACAGGTGGACTTCTTTTCGGGTTTAATTTGGCTTTTGCCACTTGCATTTTGTTCCTACCTGTGGTCTTTGAAATCATCGGTAACGAGTCCAGCATCATTTCTGCTATTTAATAAACAAACATCTTTGTAAAGGCATACATTCTATTCTGACTTCATGCTCTGCTCAGTGGATTTTGCATGCTTACACCATCTCTATAAATCATCCTTTCCTACCACAACACTCTGCATGTCATTTTTCAACTGTCATGGATTGTGGATTATGACAGTTTCATGATATGGATGAGCGCATAAGCTGCTATGACGCCCTGTTCATCCTCAGAGGCACAGCCTCAGTTTATCATTATTGCATTATTGTACAGTAGACAAACTAAACCATATTTACCAAG
>JAWQFJ010013798.1:20000-40000 GCA_034096865.1 Theodoxus fluviatilis | reverse complement strand
TGCTCCATTTCTTGATTCCGTCCCTTCCTCCTTGTGGACTCTGCTCACTTGGTCATTCACACGCTTTCTTGCAAGGTAGTTGGCTTGTTTATTCACTCCTTTACTACGATAAGCACTTGCTTACTTACTTGCTTACTACCATACATGCCATACTCGCATGCTTAAGTATTTACCTATTTAACTTACATACTTAACCATTCATAGATATGCAGAATTCGAAAGCAGTGAATTACTTATCCAGGCAAGACGAGATATTATTGGAGCGGGGGTCGCCCCACAGAAAGTAGTGGGGTCGCCTGTCACTAGTGATAGAGAAGTGCCGCTGCCCTGCTCACTGGCGTCCTAAAAGCTCTCAAGCATTATGGAATGTGGAAACAGTCTGTTTTTCCTTATGAGTCACTCTGCTTTATTTAAATGGAGCGTGTCTGGCATTTACGCTCCAACTTTTAGCATTGTGTACTTTTTTCTATGATGTGCATTAGAAACATGGTGCCTTGTCCGAAATGGAGTAAATGGAGTATTTTTCGACATGAAATATCGACTCACTCAAAAACTATTTTTTTGAGAAACATGAAAGCAGGAAAGAGATAACTTTTTGTGTGTTTCTAAGAGTAGTCCGAGTCCCGAAGTTCAATCGATACTGTTTCGTAACGTCAATCGCAAAAGAGAGAGCCGCAAGAACGACGCCCTCCTTCTCACGCGTGAGATGACCCGCTCCTTTCAGTGAACGAACATCGTTTCGTCTGTTTTCTGGTTGATCGAATCTTTCCTGCATGACGCGAAATGCCCGTTGGGCAATACCATCAGCTGCTCCAGTGTCTTTCACGCCATTCTTCCACTTCAGCCCCGCTCAGGCCGCGGAAAGACCTGCCGGACATCCTTGACGATGTTTGGGATAAGGGTGGATGAGAAGTGGTGGTGATCGTATGTGAGTTGGTGGGCTAGAGTTATTACAGGAGAGGGGAAGGGGGGGGGGGGACAAATCGGAGTTGGGGTCAGAGGAAGGGTCTTGGCGTCTCGGCCGATTCGGAGCTGCAGGCGGGGCGAAGGAACGGAGGTGGCCAAACATTTTCAGTAGCAGAGATGGAGGACGGCAGCAGCGAATGGCAGAGAGGAAGTGGAGTGGAAGACGCAATTATTCCGACTCCATGAATCTCTATTCTTCCCTCTATGGCTAGAGAGTCAAGTGCTTATCGCCCTTGGTGAAAAGTCGGGGCCCAGGCGCCGTCACGTGGCAGACCTGGAAGCACGATGTACAGGTGGCGGTGTCTGGCCGTCGGAGTGGGGTGGACTTTCGTGTGGACAAGGGTGGAGAAAATGGATGGGTAGTGGTGGGTGTGTGGCATGTGGGGAAGATAGTGGTGATTCTGTCTGGGCTGCCCAGTGTCTTCCTGACGCCAGACAACTTTTCGTCTGCTGAGGAAGCTTCACGAGACTTGCTTTGTTGCGACGGTCTGTATGTCTGTAGAAGAGAGGAAGGAATGAAAGAAAGGGAGGAGAGAGAGAAATAGAGAGACTGAAAGAGAGAGAAACAGACAGACAGAGACAGAGATAGACAGAGAGAAAGAGACAGAGACACAGAGAGAGGTAGAGAGAGAGAGAGAGAGAAAGAGAGATAGAGAGAGAGAGAGAAGGAGAGAGAGAGATCCGGAACTGTGTCAGAATCAAGTCGAGATCAGCTAAGTACACACATACATAACCGACATAAACATCCACGAGTCTGAAAACAAAAGCACAATCAATTTGAAAATAGTCATACTTTCTGTAAATGTGTAACTTGGAATAATTATGTTTTCATCTGTTAGACTTCACGAGCGCTTCTGCATAAAACGATTAATATAAGTATTTACTGTTTAAAACTTATCTATCACCTCTGATACATGTGCAATGCAACCAAGTCATCATTCTTGCCTCATAGCACCCACTCGGGATGATGGATTAAGGAGAAATACAATCCCTTTCGGTCGATGTGATCAAAACATGCCAGACAAACAGCCTGCTCCTACACCGGATGTGTGCCTTACCACTTGTGCAACGATTACTTCTGCTTTTACCTCTACTTTGCGCCGACTGCTCCAAACTGCTACTTCCACAGTTACCAGTTCTGGTGGCAACTGTTACCTATTGGTGTTCCTCCATACGGCGATTTGTCACCACCAGCACCACCCTCTTCCATCAGCAGCATTGATAAAACCACCATCACAAGTACCACCACCACCTCTAATCCCCACCACCAGCACCACCCTCTTCCATCACCAGCATTGATAAAACCACCATCACAAGTACCACCACCACCTCTAATGCCCAGCACCAGGACCACAGACACCACCACTACCACTATCACCGCATGCAATACCAACACCAGTACCACAGTCACCACCACTACCACTAGCACCGCATGCCATACCAACACCAGTACCACAGTCACCACCACTACCACTATCACCGCATGCCATACCAACACCAGTACCACAGTCACCACCACTACCACTATCACCGCATGCCATACCAACACCAGTACCACAGTCACCACCACTACCACTATCACCGCATGCCATACCAACACCAGTACCACAGTCACCACCACTACCACTATCACCGCATGCCATACCAACAACAGTACCACAGTCACCACCACTACCACTATCACCACTTGCAATACCAACACCAGTACCACAGTCACCACCACTACCACTAGCACTGCATGCCATACCAACACTAGTACCACAGTCACCACCACTACCACTAGCACCGCATGCCATACAAACACCAGTATCACAGTCACCACCACTAACACTATCACTGCATGCCATACCAACACTAGTACCACAGTCACCACCACTACCACTAGCACCGCATGCCATACAAACACCAGTATCACAGTCACCACCACTAACACTATCACTGCATGCCATACCAACACTAGTACCACAGTCACCACCACTACCACTATCACTACCACTAGCACCGCATGCCATACCATCACCAGTACCACAGTCACCACCACTAACACTATCACTGCATGCCATACCAACACTAGTACCACAGTCACCACCACTAACACTATCACTGCATGCCATACCAACACTAGTACCACAGTCACCACCACTACCACTAGCACCGCATGCCATACAAACACCAGTATCACAGTCACCACCACTAACACTATCACTGCATGCCATACCAACACTAGTACCACAGTCACCACCACTAACACTATCACTGCATGCCATACCAACACTAGTACCACAGTCACCACCACTAACACTATCACTGCATGCCATACCAACACTAGTACCACAGTCACCACCACTACCACTAGCACCGCATGCCATACAAACACCAGTATCACAGTCACCACCACTAACACTATCACTGCATGCCATACCAACACCAGTACCACAGTCACCACCACTACCACTATCACCGCATGCAATACCAACACCAGTACCACAGTCACCACCACTACCACTATCACTACCACTATCACCGCATGCCATACCAACACCAGTACCACAGTCACCACCACTACCACTATCACTACCACTATCACCGCATGCAATACCAACACCAGTACCACAGTCACCACCACTACCACTATCACTACCACTATCACCGCATGCAATACCAACACCAGTACCACAGTCACCACCACTACCACTATCACCGCATGCCATACCAACACCAGTACCACAGTCACCACCACTACCACTATCACCGCATGCCATACCAACACCAGTACCACAGTCACCACCACTACCACTATCACCGCATGCAATACCAACACCAGTACCACAGTCACCACCACTACCACTATCACCGCATGCCATACCAACACCAGTACCACAGTCACCACCACTACCACTATCACCGCATGCCATACCAACACCAGTACCACAGTCACCACCACTACCACTATCACCGCATGCATACCAACACCAGTACCACAGTCACCACCACTACCACTATCACCGCATGCCATACCAACACCAGTACCACAGTCACCACCACTACCACTATCACCGCATGCCATACCAACACCAGTACCACAGTCACCACCACTACCACTATCACCGCATGCCATACCAACACCAGTACCACAGTCACCACCACTACCACTATCACCGCATGCCATACCAACACCAGTACCACAGTCACCACCACTACCACTATCACCGCATGCAATACCAACACCAGTACCACAGTCACCACCACTACCACTATCACCGCATGCCATACCAACACCAGTACCACAGTCACCACCACTACCACTATCACCGCATGCCATACCAACACCAGTACCACAGTCACCACCACTACCACTATCACCGCATGCCATACCAACACCAGTACCACAGTCACCACCACTACCACTATCACCGCATGCAATACCAACACCAGTACCACAGTCACCACCACTACCACTATCACCGCATGCCATACCAACACCAGTACCACAGTCACCACCACTACCACTATCACCGCATGCCATACCAACACCAGTACCACAGTCACCACCACTACCACTATCACCGCATGCCATACCAACACCAGTACCACAGTCACCACCACTACCACTATCACCGCATGCCATACCAACACCAGTACCACAGTCACCACCACTACCACTATCACCGCATGCCATACCAACACCAGTACCACAGTCACCACCACTACCACTATCACCGCATGCCATACCAACACCAGTACCACAGTCACCACCACTACCACTATCACCGCATGCCATACCAACACCAGTACCACAGTCACCACCACTACCACTATCACCGCATGCAATACCAACACCAGTACCACAGTCACCACCACTACCACTATCACCGCATGCCATACCAACACCAGTACCACAGTCACCACCACTACCACTAGCACCGCATGCCATACCAACACCAGTACCACAGTCACCACCACTACCACTAGCACCGCATGCAATACCAACACCAGTACCACAGTCACCACCACTACCACTAGCACCGCATGCCATACCAACACCAGTACCACAGTCACCACCACTACCACTAGCACCGCATGCCATACCAACACCAGTACCACAGTCACCACCACTACCACTAGCACCGCATGCCATACCAACACCAGTACCACAGTCACCACCACTACCACTAGCACCGCATGCAATACCAACACCAGTACCACAGTCACCACCACTACCACTATCACCGCATGCAATACCAACACCAGTACCACAGTCACCACCACTACCACTAGCACCGCATGCAATACCAACACCAGTACCACAGTCACCACCACTACCACTATCACCGCATGCAATACCAACACCAGTACCACAGTCACCACCACTACCACTAGCACCGCATGCAATACCAACACCAGTACCACAGTCACCACCACTACCACTATCACCGCATGCAATACCAACACCAGTACCACAGTCACCACCACTACCACTATCACCGCATGCACATACCAACACCAGTACCACAGTCACCACCACTACCACTATCACGCATGCAATACCAACACCAGTACCACAGTCACCACCACTACCACTATCACCGCATGCCATACCAACACCAGTACCACAGTCACCACCACTACCACTAGCACCGCATGCCATACCAACACCAGTACCACAGTCACCACCACTACCACTAGCACCGCATGCAATACCAACACCAGTACCACAGTCACCACCACTACCACTAGCACCGCATGCAATACCAACACCAGTACCACAGTCACCACCACTACCACTATCACCGCATGCAATACCAACACCAGTACCACAGTCACCACCACTACCACTATCACCGCATGCAATACCAACACCAGTACCACAGTCACCACCACTACCACTATCACCGCATGCCATACCAACACCAGTACCACAGTCACCACCACTACCACTATCACCGCATGCAATACCAACACCAGTACCACAGTCACCACCACTACCACTATCACCGCATGCAATACCAACACCAGTACCACAGTCACCACCACTACCACTAGCACCGCATGCCATACCAACACCAGTACCACAGTCACCACCACTACCACTACCACTATCACCGCATGCAATACCAACACCAGTACCACAGTCACCACCACTACCACTATCACCGCATGCCATACCAACACCAGTACCACAGTCACCACCACTACCACTAGCACCGCATGCAATACCAACACCAGTACCACAGTCACCACCACTACCACTAGCACCGCATGCAATACCAACACCAGTACCACAGTCACCACCACTACCACTAGCACCGCATGCAATACCAACACCAGTACCACAGTCACCACCACTACCACTAGCACCGCATGCCATACCAACACCAGTACCACAGTCACCACCACTACCACTAGCACCGCATGCAATACCAACACCAGTACCACAGTCACCACCACTACCACTAGCACCGCATGCAATACCAACACCAGTACCACAGTCACCACCACTACCACTAGCACCGCATGCCATACCAACACCAGTACCACAGTCACCACCACTACCACTAGCACCGCATGCCATACCAACACCAGTACCACAGTCACCACCACTACCACTATCACCACTTGCAATACCAACACCAGTACCACAGTCACCACCACTACCACTAGCACCGCATGCCATACCAACACCAGTACCACAGTCACCACCACTACCACAATCACCACTTGCAATACCAACACCAGGACCACAGCCACCACCACTACCACTATCACCGCATGCCATACCAACACCAGTACCACAGTCACCACCACTACCACTATCACAGCATGCCATACCAACACCAGTACCACAGTCACCACCACTACCACTATCACCGCATGCAATACCAACACCAGTACCACAGTCACCACCACTACCACTATCACAGCATGCAATACCAACACCAGTACCACAGTCACCACCACTACCACTATCACCGCATGCCATACCAACACCAGTACCACAGTCACCACCACTACCACTATCACCGCATGCCATACCACACCGTACCACAGTCCCCACCACTACACTTGATCACACAGAACTACACACTCCCTGCAATACAACACCAGTACCACAGTCACCACCACTACCACTATCACCGCATGCCATACCAACACCAGTACCACAGTCACCACCACTACCACTATCACTACCACTATCACCGCATGCAATACCAACACCAGTACCACAGTCACCACCACTACCACTAGCACGCGCAGCATGCCATACAACCAGCCACCTACCAGGCACCACCACCACCACTAGCACTACCACATCACACCGCATGCAATACAACACAGTACCACAGTCACCATACACTACCACTAGCTACGCATGCAATACCAACACCAGTACCACAGTCACCACCACTACCACTAGCACCGCATGCCATACCAACACCAGTACCACAGTCACCACCACTACCACTATCACCGCATGCCATACCAACACCAGTACCACAGTCACCACCACTACCACTATCACTACCACTAGCACCGCATGCAATACCAACACCAGTACCACAGTCACCACCACTACCACTAGCACCGCATGTCATACCAACACCAGTACCACAGTCACCACCACTACCACTAGACCGCTGCATACCACCACAGTACCACAGTACCACCACTCGACACTATCACTACACTAGCACCGCATGTCACACTATCACCGCATGCAATACCAACACCAGTACCACAGTCACCACCACTACCACTATCACAGCATGCCATACCAACACCAGTACCACAGTCACCACCACTACCACTATCACTGCATGCCATACCAACACCAGTACCACAGTCACCACCACTACCACTAGCACTACCACTAGCACCGCATGCAATACCAACACCAGTACCACAGTCACCACCACTACCACTAGCACTACCACTAGCACCGCATGCAATACCAACACCAGTACCACAGTCACCACCACTACCACTATCACAGCATGCCATACCAACACCAGTACCACAGTCACCACCACTACCACAATCACCGCTTGCCATACCAACACCAGTACCACAGCAATACCAACACCAGTACCACAGTCACCACCACTACCACTAGCACCGCATGCAACACCAACACCAGTACCACAGTCACCACCACTACCACTAGCACCGCATGCAATACCAACACCAGTACCACAGTCACCACCACTACCACTAGCACTACCACTATCAC
The DNA here is from genome assembly GCA_034096865.1 of Theodoxus fluviatilis. NCBI lineage: Eukaryota > Metazoa > Mollusca > Gastropoda > Cycloneritida > Neritidae > Theodoxus > Theodoxus fluviatilis. The sequence goes on along the minus strand of JAWQFJ010013798.1, from coordinate 31,806 downwards.
CGCATGCAATACCAACACCAGTACCACAGTCACCACCACTACCACTAGCACCGCATGCAACACCAACACCAGTACCACAGTCACCACCACTACCACTAGCACCGCATGCCATACCAACACCAGATACCAAAGTCACCACACTACCACTAGCACGCATGCCATACCAACACCAGTACCACAGTCACCACCACTACCACTAGCACCACTTGCAATACCAACACCAGTACCACAGTCACCACCACTACCACTAGCACCGCATGCCATACCAACACCAGTACCACAGTCACCACCACTACCACAATCACCACTTGCAATACCAACACCAGGACCACAGCCACCACCACTACCACTATCACCGCATGCCATACCAACACCAGTACCACAGTCACCACCATTGGCAACAGTACAACTACTACTACCAGTAGGAGCAGCAGCAGGTGCTGCAACAATACACAACAATAACAACAACAACAACAACAGCAGCAGCAGCAGCAGCACCGCAACCATCACTAGCATCACCACCACTACCACTAAGGCCACCATCGCTGCTGCTGCTGTTACTGCTGTCACTTCTGCTTTTACTACTGCCGCTGCCGCTGCCCCCTCCACTCCTGCAATAGCTACTGCTGCTCTTGTTGCTGCTGCTTCTACTGTTATCGGTACCACTTTATCTTCTCTCACTACAACCACAAGATAAATGTGTATGTAGCAAGTACTGGCGTCAGCACACAGCCATTCTGAGTGAGCTGCTGCTTCCACTGTTATCGGTACCATTTTACTTATTCACTACAACCACAAGATAAATGTGTATGTAGCAAGTACTGGCGTCAGTACACAGCCATTCTGAGTGACTGCTGCTTCTACTGTTATCGGTACCACTTTACCTTCTCTCACTACAACCACAAGATAAATGTGTATGTAGCAAGTACTGGCGTCAGCACACAGCCATTCTGAGTGACTGCTGCTTCCACTGTTATCGGTACCATTTTACCTTCTCTCACTACAACCACAAGATAAATGTGTATGTAGCAAGTACTGGCGTCAGTACACAGCCATTCTGAGTGACTGCTGCTTCTACTGTTATCGGTACCACTTTACCTTCTCTCACTACAACCACAAGATAAATGTGTATGTAGCAAGTACTGGCGTCAGCACACAGCCATTCTGAGTGACTGCTGCTTCTACTGTTATCGGTACCACTTTACCTTCTCTCACTACAACCACAAGATAAATGTGTATGTAGCAAGTACTGGCGTCAGTACACAGCCATTCTGAGTGACTGCTGCAACACCCGACGACGCAGATGTCGGGAATCAGGGAGTCAGTAATTTAGTCCCCTTCCATGTCAGTGACTGTCTGGCTTCGCGTCATGACGAGCACGAGGAATAATGGCGGATCAAGCAATCAGCCCGCACAAAGATCGCCACGTAGGGGGAACTGGACCGATCAATGAGACGGACGAGACGACGCACCAAAAGGACTCTCTCTGGAGTGCAGTGGGGGAAGCCAGGTTGAGGCAACATCCTCGACGGAGCGCTCCCCTTGCAAGAGGAATGTCTGCCAGCATTACGCAAAGTTCGTGATCTCTCGTCCGGGGATTAGGACGCCGTCTGAGGCAGACGCTGGCGGCCATCGAGTACAGCGCTCTGAGTGTTACGGGTCCTCGGGCTTCGTCAGCAGGGAGCTAGGAATGCACGGCTGGCATTGCTTTCCCCAAAACATCTCTCGCAACGACGTCCTTACCCACGGCGACGACAACAACGCTGTCGGGAATGGTGTAACACAGCACACAACTTTATTGATCCAAAATATGGTAATTAAAAGTTACATACAATTGGCAGTAAGTAGTGGCTATATACAACAGAGAGTCCCCAGTCCAGGACAGAAGTTTACCAACACAGAAGAAGCAATGGTGAGTGGTTGCACACCATCGTTTGAGACCATACTGCAGTTCTGCAACAGGTGGCGTTTAAGATAACAATGGCCGTGGCTTTAAAGATCGACAGGAGGCCTACGTGTCTTCATGAGGTTTTCGAGGAATGATGTCTGCGTTGAATGTTTCGACGATACTGACGCAGTAACGACGACAAGAACGACGATGATAATGTTGTGGTGGTGCAAATGCTGTAGAGGTGTCGTGGTGATGGTTGCCGTGGTGATGGTTGTCGTGGTGATGATTGTCGTGGTGATGGTTGTCGAGTTGATGGTTGGCAGTGAAGGCAGTTTTAAAAGGTGGTGTTAGCAATGGCGGAAGCGGTCATGGTATTGGTTGTGAAGGCAGTTTTGAAGGTGGGGATAGCAGTGGTGGAAGCGGTGATGGCATTGGTGGTGAAGGTAGTTTTGAAGGTGGTGATAGCAATGGTGGAAGTGGTGATGCTATCAGTGGTGAAGATTGTTTTGAAGGTGGTAATAGCAATGGCGGAAACGGTGATGGCATTGGTGGTGAAGGTAGTTTTGAAGGTGGTGATAGCAATGGCGGAAGCGGTGATGGCATTGGTGGTGAAGGCAGTTTTGAAGGTGGTGATAGCAATGGTGGAAGTGGTGATGCTATCAGTAGTGAAGATTATTTTGAAGGTGGTAATAGCAATGGCGGAAACGGTGATGGCATTGGTGGTGAAAGTAGTTTCGAAGGTGGTGATAGCAGTGGTGAATGTGGCGATGGTGTTGGTAGTGGTTGTGGGAGTAATGGTAACGCTGCTGAAGATAATGGCGATGGCGATGGTGATGTCACGACAACAGAAGTAACGCCACTTCAGCAAAACACCTGGGGACATGTGCATAGAAAAGCTAGATTTAACTCGTACTTAACTCTGAAGTAGCCTCAGTCAAGCGCTTCCTCAGCACTCAGCTCAGATGGTGTGCATGAAACAGAATAACTGTTGACTTGGTTAAGACAGACGCCAGAAGGCTTTCCCCGTCTGATTTGCATACGAACTTAACGTCACGGCCCGTCGAAAACGAAGTGGCTGTGATAAGTAAGAGATTCCTGCGTAAACCAAAAATACCACAAATTTTCTTCTTCAGTTATGTGATTTGCTGTTAAATAAGCAATGCAAAAAATACCACCGATGATCGTTAAGAAGCAAAAAGCAAAATGTAAAATCGAAAGGCAATCATCAGTGTCAGATGCTGTGGCAGATACCAGATATCACTGAAACAGGATGATCGATTCCGCATCGACCCCAGCACCTCAGTATTACTGTATTAGATGATGTCTTTGCGGCGTGATGTAAATCGCGCGTTCAAAACGTATTCATTGTGTGCCTCTAACAGACAATACCTTGTGCGGAACGCTCGCTGCCTTCAGAAACTTCCTCGGAATACCTGCTTGTACATTACTGGAGTCTGTTGACCATCGTGTCCGCTTGACGGTGAACTCGACTGGGAATCGTGTGATGCGGACCTAGCGCCATTGACCCACTTTGGTCCCTATCTCGGAAGCATCACTTGGACGTTCAGTTACGAGTTCAAATGTTTATCACAGAGCAAGCACACTTTTCTGTACACTTGCCAGTCAATCTACACAGGTAATGTTTCTTAAATATTATACAATCTTCGAGAACTGCTTCGTCGCCGTTAAAAATTTGATGCAATCAGTGCAGAGTTCGCTCTCTTGATTTTTAAGTCTACTTCAAGAAAGTTGAGACAGGGTAGGATGTGGATTAACTTTGAGCGCGATTTTGTTGATTCAGTGAAGTTGAGATCCCCCATGCACACTGACTTAGAGATTTGTTGAGCTGAGCACGCGATCTCAATCTTAAGTCTGACTTAAATCTCCCTATGCACACTGCCTCTCGTGCTGTAGCAACCATCAAGACTCAACCGTAACAAGACAGCAAGTGAGCAGTCGATCATGGTACAGTATACCTCATTTAGATGGATATGAAAGAGGCTATAATTCTTCCAAACCTTCCATTTCTTCTCTATGGTTCATTGTGAAATAAAATATTTAATAATAATAATACAGACTATTTGTACGCACATACCTTCCCTAATAGGCAAGCTCGTGGCGTTTACAATGAAAAAGTAAACACTCATACAAAGCATTCTAACACTCGCACACTGTACAGTTGAAATGAAAGAAAAAATTAAATACAATACAATTAATTAAATAGCAGGCAATAAACAAAACACGAAACATAAAAAGGCGCCTTGTGGAGCACTTCACTGTTTGTCAGGAAAGACTGACCGGAACAGGTGTGTCTTGAGGGAGGTTTTGAACTGAGACATGGAATTAGAGTGACGGACAGGGAAAGGTAGGCTATTCCACGTTACAGGGCCGATGTAAGAAAAGGCTCGCTGTCCTTGGGTTTTCTTTTTGCGACGGGGTACATTTAACGTTTTGGTGTCTGCAGCTGAATGGTTATTGCTAGCGGGGGTGTAGACAGTGAGAATTTCTTTGAGTGTGTGTGGTGCAGTTTGATTGAAGAAGTTGAAACACATAGTGGCTAGCTTATACTCTATCCTCTGAGCGACGGGGAGCCAATGCAGTGCACGAAGGAGTTTGGATGTGGGAGTTCTCTTGGGACATCTAAAAACTAATCTAACAGCAGTGTTTTGGACTTTTTGCAGCTTCTTTAGCATAGTGTCAGGAATGCTGGTAAGAAGGGAATTTCCATAATCAAGACGGGACAGAACAAGGGAAGTGACAATGGTTTCTGAGGCCTGTTGTGAAAGATAGTGACGAATAGTGCTAATTTTCCTTAACTCGTAGTAAGCTAACTGGCAAACTTTGTTCACATGAGCTCTCATAGAAAGATCATCATCGAACATGACACCTAAGTTTCTAACAGACTTCGAGAATTCTATCTCACTCTGACCTATGGTTAGTTTCAGGGCCTGATCGAATTCGCCTCTACCGCCAACCAGGAGAGCTTCGGTCTTTGAATCATTAAGTTTGAGTTTGTTCTGGGTCATCCACTGTTTCACATCAGAAATACAAAGTTCACTTGCAGAGAGAAGAGGTTGGATTTGCACTGAACCTCTTGTTCCTGTGGGATGAGGTTCAGAATACCCCCACCGCTTCTCCATACGCGATTCGAAAGCTATGAATAGCCTGGGAACTCGTGACTTGACTTGCTCTTAATCACACCAGCTCTAGAGACTGCTCGCGTTCGATGGCCTTACATAGCCTACATGCACTGGTAGACGGTAAACTTCCATTCCATGCTGTTTTCACTGAACCTCTCTACGAGCTCTTGAACACACACGTACTTGAGGAATTCCCCGTCACTGCTCTCTTGCTTGTCCCCTCCGCCCCTCTCTCGCAGCACCTTTCTTCTGCCGCTTTGTGAATCGTGCTCCGCTGCTGACTCTGCGAAGGTCTGGATTAGGCTGGTGGGTTGAGCCAATTATACTTCCTGGCTTTGTGGGCGCTCGAGAGCCGACATCGACTTCCTATGTCGCATTGCTATGTGGCTATCGATCAGGAGCGCGGTGCGGGGCCGTGGCAAAGGAGGGCTTAAGCGTTATTCTTTGGCGGGCAAATGCCGCAAATTAGCAGGAATCCATTAATCAAACGCTGCAGCGTCGATGTCATAAATATGCACGAGGTCTTCGGCGACACTTGAGAGAGAGAGAGAGAGAGAGAGAGAGAGAGAGAGAGAGAAGAGAGAGAGACAGAGAGAGAGAGAGAGGAGAGAGAGAGAGAGAGAGAGAGAGAGAGAGAGAGAAGAGAGAGAGAGAGAGAGAGAGAGGAGAGAAAGGGAGGGTGGGAGGGAGTGAGGGAGGGAGGGTGGGTGAGAGAGAGAGATAGATAGATAGATAGAGAGAGAGAGAGAGAGAGAGAGAGAGAGAGAGAGAAAGAGAGAGACACAGAGAGACAGAGACAGAGACAGAGATAGAGAGAGAGAGAGAGAGAGAGAGAGAGAGAGAGAGAGAGAGAGAGAGAGAGAGATAGAAAGGGGGTTGGACCTCTATGCTTTCACAGGGACCGGCCTTTTTGAAAGGCGTGCTAATGATGAGAAAACCCGAGCATATTGCGCGGTCCGCGAATCTTTGGCAAGGACACGGCGAGAATGAGGATTGCCGAGAGCTCGAGGCCCTGAGCAGAAACGTTAGTTTGGGGTCAAGGACGGCAGTTTTCGATGGTGCAATTATTTGCTGTACAAAACGGTTGAAAGTTAATGAACCTCGGGAGTGCGTGCTTTGCATTTTCGCCTTGATCAGCGCGGCCTGAGGGCCACGAAGAAGTCAAGGAGGGAATGGCGAACAACTTCGCGTTGTTTTAAGAAGAGCTGCTGAGGTTCTGTGTCTCGGATGGAAATTGACTGTAATTTTTCTACTCGACCATTTTATTTTAGAATGCCGCTCGAAATCAATGATTGCAAATAAAGTTTGAATCCTAAGGTCCATCCCCTCCCCCCCTCCCCCTCCCCTCCTTCCCCCCTCGGGTAGGGGTTTAGAATAGACCCGCCGCGTCTCCTTACGCGATGCGTAAACTGTCAAAAACTAGGGAACTCCTAACTTGCTCTTACTCTAGTCTAACTGGTCTCAGTGCTTTCGTTATTAATGACCTTACATAGCCCACAATGGCTACTAGGGCGTACGAATCCATCCACCCATCCATATATCCGTCCATCCATCCGTTCACTCATCTATTCATCCATCCCTTTATCCACCCACCCATCTATTCACTCGCCCATCCACCCACTCACCCATTCATTCATCTCTTTATTAATCCCTCCCTCCATTCATCCCTCCCTTCCTCCCTTCCTCTATCCTAACGTCCGGGTTGAGATGATTTGTCCTACATAGGTTCATCGAAATATCACGCTCTCTGCATTTATCTTTCCGTCTGTTTTTCTGTCTGAAAACCATTCAAGAACGTCACGTCTCGTAATTTGTCCTTCCTTAACTTGCTGTTGCAAACTTCACGTTGTTTCAATCACCACAGTTCTACCTCTATTTTGTCTCGACTCTGAGATTTTTTTTTTTTTTTTTTTTTCATAGAAAACATTGCATCTGAGAATAGCATTCACCATCGGCCCACGTGCCACAGAGAAAAGTGCCTCGGAAGAAATCTCAAGAGAAAACGCCAGACGTGGGCGGCGCCCGTGCTTGTCCCCATATGAAAGCCATTACATGGCGTGATGAACAAGCCGGCTTCCTCATTCAGCATCTAGCAGAAAACTGCCACAGACCTCTGACCCCAAGTCTCAGGTGCCCCCAGCTCAATGGCCCAGTGAGCTGCAAGAAAGGCCAGCCCCTATGCAGGTTTCTTCTACTTCAAATACCAACTCTCAGACGGTTTGACCCTTGACCCCGAGGACCATAATGACTGCTCCCGCCTCAGCCATTCATACCGGAAATACGCCACGGGTCGGCCCTCATTCCGGTGGAACCGGAAGTGAGGTGGGATTGGTGATGGGGTTGTGGATGAGGATGAAGCTGGCGATGGAAGTGGAAGACAAGAAAAGTGGACAAAAAATACATGTCGAGCCTCCTTTTCGAAGAAAATTCAGTCAGCTTTGAAGTTTTGCACCAAAAAACAAACTAGGTGGAATTGATTGTAGAAAATCGGTGAGGATGACTGCGTGTGCCCTAATTTGAGCCTCCAGTGATTATAAGGGTATCTTTGCAAAGTTTCATGAATGTCCAATCAGTGGTCCATGATAATATCTACCACGCAACCAGCTTCGTTGCACTGTGTACCTTTTGTATCGCGGTTCATTTGTAAGCATGCATGTACATGCATTGCGCTCGCGTGTGTGTGCGCGTGTGCATGTGCGTGTCAGCGGCAAGTATATAAGAAGGTTTTAGGGCTTGGAGTAGGGTGATAAGCATTGGGAAAGGGGGGAGGTGGGGGGAGGGGGAACAGAGGGAGGGAGAGAGAGGATGAGGTAGGGAGAAGTTTAAGATGAAAATGACAAGTTGAAGGAAAACATTATTTTTTTGAGTAAATGGCGGGAGTAGTGGGGGTGGGGGGTGGGGGTGGGGTAGGGAGTGATAGAGAAGGGGAAAGAGGGAGGGAGGAAGGGAAAGTGGAGAGAGAGAAGTTTGAGACGAAAATGACAAGTTGAAGGTGAAAATAATTTATCTGAGGGGTGGGGGGAGGGGATAGGAGTAGGAAGGGGAAGAGGGAAAAGAAGAGGGGATTGGGTGGGTGGATGGGTGGGGTGTGAACGCGGTCGGGGGAGGGGAGGGGAAGCTTGGGTACGGAGGAAGGGGGGGGGGGGGGCTGAGAGAAACTAGAGAAGGATTTGGATACTCAGGAAGACAGATAAACAGGACGTTCTCGCTATGTGCGCGCCACCACGGAAGTGACGCCAGAGATTCAGGAAGTAGAATGGGCGAGTCTTAGGCCCAAGATGACAGGGACGATAGCGGTAGGGGTGGGGTGGGGGATTGGTTAGAGGTGGGGATGCAAAGAAGGCAATGAGACTAGAAAGGGGAGGGCGGTAGATAAGGGGAGGGGTGGGGCGGAGGTGGATGGGGGTGGGGTATGCTGGGGGAAGGGTTTGGGATTGAGTCCCTCTTGTAGAGGGACACGACTGAGGCAGGCGCCGATTCGCTCTGCCGACAAGATGGCCACCGGCCAAGAGAGGAAATAATGGCCCCTGTTGAAATTAAGTCCATGATCTACTCTCGATGATCATTCACGGAACACCAGCTCGAGACTGCTTGGGTGAAATAGCCTGCGCAGACTGGGAATACTATCATCAGTTATCGTATGGGAAATATTTGAACTCGGAAAAAAATCCAACATCGCACTCTCCTACCCTCCTCTTTTTGCCCTCTCCTCAGCCCTCCCACTCTTTCCTTCGGCCTCCCCTTCTCTCTGTACGCCCCCAACGCAACCGCCACCCCCTTCCAGACAGAGACTACTTTCACGACTTTGTTCTTTGTTCATGTCCCTGATTGTGGACTGAACGTCCTCTGGCACTAGACCGCCAAAAGTCTTAGTGTCTTAGTGTTTTAGTGTCTTAGTCTCTTCGTGTCTTAAGAGTCTAAGTGCCTTTGTGTCTTATAATCTTAGTGTCTTAGTGTTTGAGTGTAGTAGTGTCTTGGTGTCTTAGAGCCTCAGTGCCGTTGTGTCTTATAGTCTTAGTGGCTTAACGTCACAGTGTTTTAGAGTCGTAGTGTTTTCATGTATCGATGTCTTAGTGTATGTCTGCCTGCCTGCCTGCCTGCCTGCCTGTCTGCCTGTCTGTCTGTCTGTCTGTCTGTCTGTCTGTCTGTCTGTCTGTCTGTCTGTCTGTCTATCTGTCTGTCTGTCCGTCCGCTCGTCCATCCGTCAGTCGGTCGGTCGGTCTATCTGTCGGTCTGTCGGTCTGTCGGTCGGTCGGTCGGTCTGTCGGTCGGTCGGTCGGTCGGTCGGTCGGTCGGTCGATCGGTCGATCTGTCGATCGGTCGATCGGTCGATCGGTCGGTCGGTCGGTCGGTCGGTCCGTCCGACCGTCCGTCCGTACGCCCGTCAGTCTGACTGTCTGACTGTCTGTTTTTCTGTTTGGCTGTCTGGCTGTCTGTCTCTGTCTTTCTGTGTGTCTCTCTGTCTCATTCTCTCTTTCTCTGTCGCTCATCCTCTCTCTCTCTCTCTGCGTCTCTCTGTGTCTCTCTGTCTCTCTCTGTGTCTCTCTGTCTGTCTGTCTGTCTGTCTGTCTCTCTGTCTGTCTGTCTGTCTCTCTCTCTGTCTCTCTTTCTCTCTCTCTGTCTCTGTCTCTCTCTGTGTCTCTCTTTCTCTCTCTCTCTCTCTCTCTCTCTCCAGTGGCTCTCACTTGCTCGCTCTCTTTGTGTCCGGTTTTAATGCATTTAAGAAGCACCAATGAATTTTCATTAAAAGATTGGAGTTGAAAGACGCTTCGGCTCCATGGACATTTTGCACATGCGTACAAAAGGGCCACTTTAAGAAAGGGGGTCTTTGTTCATCGACACCGCCTCAGCTCAAGAATTGGTCCTGCCATTCAGGAGGAAGCCTGCCGTCGAAATGCCAATAGCATTCGTCCACTTGCTCCTGGCCCTAGGAAAAGTCTCGCCCGACCGCTCCGGATCGAAGGGCCGTGCGAGATTTCTGTAAAGGGGCATGAAGGAGCATGGTCGCTATGCTCCACAACCCTTGGCAGCTTGCGTCCCTGTGGGGGCGGGCAGCTTGCTTCCCTGTGGGGGCGGGGATGATGGTCAGTAGGCGACTAGGGAACGTCTCACAGAGACAGCTCGGATTTGATTGGTAAGGGCAACAGTGAACATGTCTGCTTCTGCATGGGATTTTCAGTCCATATACCTGTGCTTAATCCGAACACTTGTACCCTTTAATTGTGCTAGTCTACTTCTCATACCTGCGTTATTCCAACTCTGCTCCACGGTAACAATCCATCCAGTCTTCCGATAAGCTTGCATGAAACTTTTCATCCTCAGTTATCGCAGGTGTCCATTTTACACCTGAGTGGGACAAATCGTCGTCATTAAGCAACCTGCAGTTTCGAACGTGATAACCGCATATCGTAGGCGTATACGAGTCGAGTGCTGTTAGAGTTAATAGAATATCGCAATTACATATGTGAGTTCATCTTCCATACTTCCTGATTATGTTCAAAGCCCATAAAAGAGCAACCATCATACACTGATAGGTATTAAAATTTTACAAAGTAGACATATCACATTAAATATATATCAAATAAGCATATAGGCGTCCCTTTAACTGCAAAGCTAATCCATTTTCACGGAAAAGGATAAATAACTGTGTTACATTTCTGCATTTCTAAGCTGTTTTGTCTGACATTTTGGCCTGATTTTTTTTATAACCCTGGGCTATCAGAGCAATGCAAATGCGTAATTCTCACAAATGTAGTCTAGTTAGACATGCACAGATGGGCATCGTGTGTACATTTTGGGGGGATACGAACCCCATTAGCGTGAACGTCTTCCAAGTGTTGACGGTGCACCGCCCGTTGCAGCATGGGTTTGCTGGTGTCTTCTCGGATGGGGCTCAAGAGCGTTCTGGAGGGACATCCTCACTCACTGGAGATTAGCTACGTACGTTCGTACCATCTCACAAATCAAGAGAGCATGAGGAAATGAAGGCGACTGTCTTTTTTCTTGACCCAAAGACTCCTCTATGAGCCCGGGGGAAACATGGCCACGTCTTCAAACAGCCACCGACGCTGCCAGCTCTCAATCGGACTAGCGAGGGAAGGCCTCCCACCCAACCAAGGCCTGCAGAGCAAGTATGAGAAAAAAACGGGAGGCGGGTCTGCATATCATCCCTTGAGTTATGAGGGCCAGACGAGGTTGAGGACTTGATTCTGTTGAACGAGAGCATTCTGGCGTCTGGCAGGGCTTGTGATCAAGCAGCGTTGGTTTGGAAGATGGCTTATTTCACTGCACACCGTCAATCATAGCAAATTCATTAAAAGGCATTGGTTTTATCTCGTTTCTTATCGCCCATGTCTGGGTCTCCAACCGCTTTTCGCTTTACCCTCCGATCACTGAGCCACTAGATCAATCAATCTTTTACTGGCACCTGACAAAAAGGCAGCGACAAATAAGACGTTCATAGTCAGGTAACAGCAACACCTCCACCCTTGGAGAGTAGTACAGCCTAATCCTGATTCTCGGCTGCATACGAAGCTTCATCGATTTGAAGAGTGCCATAGCTTTGCTCACAATTAACCTGTTTTACTCATGGATGGGTGGAAGACAATGCGAGAATCATATTGCCCGAGGATGCAACTCTGCGATCCGCACAACGCCGAGCACTGTCATCGCTTGCCACAAACGACAGTGTCGAGCTTCATATTTTCCGGCAAAATGTATGGGCTTGAAGATGTGAATGTCTTTTTGTACGTCTGCTTTAGGGGGTCACACTGTT
>JAWQFJ010013798.1:0-17500 GCA_034096865.1 Theodoxus fluviatilis | reverse complement strand
ATTCATGTATGTGCGTGCACGCATGTATAAGAGTGCATGTTGTGTAACTTCTTTTTCTTGTTTACTCAACTCTTGCTTCATGTAAGCAAACATAACATTACAATCGGCTTCTGCAGCTTGCCACAGTCTGATCAGCGGGGCAGGCCGACCTGTGACGTAACGAAAGGGATATATCTGCACACACAGTTTGATGTTAACAAGCGATAAGTGTAGACATCGACTTGTTCTTTCTGCTCGTGCTTCAAGGACGTCGCGTGTGCTTCGATAGCCCTTTTCGCCGCACGCATTTTCCCTCCATCGACACCGGCCGCGCAGTGCTAGGCAACGGCCTGCATCTCTTGTTTCCGACTGTTTACTCCTGCTACTCTAATTGTTTTTGTTTTTGTTTGTTTTTTCTCATTGTTTCCCTGCTTGTCACAATAGCCTTCCTACCCGTATTCATTCTGTCCATAGGACACCTGCATACATTTTCTCATGGATTCCACGTGGCTTCAGTATGCGTTGTCTGGTCTTCTAGAGTAGTTTCCAAACGTTCTTCTTCCAACTGTCTCCAGTAGGTCCATGAAGTATTTCATTAGAAATAAAGGTGACATAATGATAATGACGACGACAACGTGCGCTTGATTCGAAAAAAATCTTGCTCCAAGCTCATTTGGTGGAGGTCAAAATATGTTCAGCTGCTGTTGCTTTCCATCCGTTTGGAACGCACGTGTTGCTTGTAAAGCAGCACCATGGGTTTTGCAACTGTTTTCATGTCTGCCATGATGGGTTCCACAACTCTGTCAGCGGTAGCTGAGGGAACTTCTCCTGTGGCATCAACGAGAGTTTCTGATGATGCTTTACTCCGGTCGGACTGACTGATCTCATTTCTCATGTGTGGGTTTGACTTCCCGTTTCTTCTCTAAGACATAGTGTTAATTTGTTGTTTTGTCTACAATCCACACGAATCCTTTATTTTGTTTTATCTGCGCCCTGCGGCAATTCATCGTCTGCTCCTGTTGTGTGGACACGGATTTCGCGTGGTGTTATGATGCGGCTGCACGACCTCCATGTGCTGTTCTCGTGTTCCGTGCACGAGTTGCACGTGCTATGTCTGGTCATCGATCTGAGACGCTGTCTCTCCTTCCGGCTGGGAGGAATTGATTTGTAACGCCAAGTCGGAGTCGAGCTCCTCTGAGCCCTGTCCGACTCCTTGCAGCCCGCTTCTTTGGGCGTCATCCCCCTTCCTGGATGAGATCATCCCTGCAGATCCCTGGGAACACACTGGCCAGGACGAGCAGATGAGACATGAATACAAAAGAGGTCGAGGAAGGAAGAGGTCACGAGGAAGGCCAGATGAAGAAACCATGCGGATGAATACGAACGGCGTAGGACGAGTCCGATATTAGGAGATGGGATGGAGTCTTTTGGCTGATGAGCTTGGGATGTCTTGACATATTCACTACCCATGCCTCTGCCGTGTCAAAGGAGTGGGGGCGGAGGAAGGAGATTAAATGCACTCTCTTGTTCAGATCATGAGCGAATTTCCTCGACGCGAAGGTGACGTGAACTATAAAATGTCGTACAAAAATACATCGTGTTTACAAAATGGTAGTAAAAATCGTTTTTGTTTACTCTCATATATTTCTCATTCAAAGCTTTCCAGTAAGCAAATTCTCAGATTTACAGTGACCTTTGTACCGTGCACCAGCCACGTCAGACTTTGCACAAATGTAGACATAACTATACTACATAATGAAAGCTTTAGATAAATAAAGTTTACCCAGAATCACTGCGAACGCATCTGCTGGAGCAAAGCCCTGCCAACCTGCACTGCGAATAAACAACAAAGTACGTGTTGAAGTACCGCCAGTTCACACTCCACACTGCATCAAAATAACATGTTTTGGGCAGTATTGGGTAGCGCACCATATCCTAAATTAATGATCACGAACTTGCAAAAGATTTAGCATGACTTTTTCACACGGCACTTTTGCATTCACATGGACTTTTTCGTATGAAACTTAAACATCATTGATGCTATGCTTCTCCTTCAACTGATAGTAGCGATTGAGAGACCAGCGGCGACACACCATCCCACAACACAATGGCCGGAGACGCGTTGTCGTCACTTCCGGACGGGTCAAGCGAAAAATCATAATAGCCTGCACCTTTTCAGGTTTCGTTATTCATTACACTTCCATTGTGCACGTCTGCCAGGTACGGTGTCGGGACAAAGCCCTTGATTAGCGTGCTTTATCTACAAAGCGTTATCGGATCTGTGTGCATTTCTTTCATGAGTAAAACTTATCATTTATCAATAATAGCGGTGATTTCTTTTGGTAATCGAACTAACTTAATGTTTAGATGCAATTATTAAACATCATCGACCAATCTTTATCATAAAAAATACGGACACATAGTCTTCTACTATATGCATTGCAGTTTTTATATCCTGCACATATGGAGGGTCTCACGTGGCTGCTACTATTTTAATATTCACCCCGGTGAACCCGTCTCCTCCCATTGGTAAGTAGGTGATATGAAACCCCCGTGGAGACAGTTAAAATCAGTCTGGTGACAACCAGTGCTGGATTCCAGCTTCAGGGAATCAAGCCACAAGGGCAGTCAGTCAGCCGTCCAATATAAACTGGGCTTTTTCCTCCTCGGAAGAACACACTCCATGCGGGCGTTGAAACTTACAGATACAGTTAAGCCATAAAAATACACTTAAATATGTCAATATACGTGTAGTAAAGATGTTCAGAATGATGGCTATTGACGCAGGGTACAGATGGAAGAAGGGAAGGGAAGGAGGGTTGGGAGTGGAAGGGGTGGGTTGGGGGGACAGAGACGGGGAGAGGAGAAGTCGGGAAAGGGGTATGTGCGTGCATCTTAAGATTTTCTTGACATAAGAAATGGCGCTAGCTCTCATTGCCAGACACTGTATAAGTGACAGGCACGAGCATTGAGGCACGTCCAGGAGAATGCACAAAAAGAGAGAAAAGGGAGAAAATCAGCGCTTTAAGTGAGGGGAAATGGCATGGGTAGAACCGCACATTGATTTATGTAATATCTGGAGAGAAAAAAATAATCTTTCTGAAAGCAAATGAAAATTCTTTGAGAACAAGAGTGTTGAAACACAATTAAGAAAAGTTCCACAATGGAACATGATTGCGTGGTTGCATCAGAAGGATCGCTACTCTGTTCTGAAACCACGTGGTTCAATCAAAGAGGTTTCAGCCAATGGCGCTTTGCACGGAATCCCGCAGAGCAAAGAAAAACTGAACCGCAGAACCTTTACAAGCTAGATCGGGAAACCGCAGGAGATGGTATGCTGTCTCTTGTGTCCCAGTTAATGTTACTCCTGATTCATGTTCAGGTATTTCAGCCAAAGGTATCTTGCTTTCAAAGTCAGATTCATTGAACACAGTATTTTTCGAAATGTCGTCACTGCACTGTGACCTTACAACGTTTTCAAAAATGTTGCGTAAACGTTGTAAAGACATCCTATGACCACATGAAGACAGTATGGTTACCTATCCAGGAAGGACACCTATCTCGATTTGATGACAAAGACTGATTGGTGTCCATTGGTGGCAGCAAGATTCATTGTTTAGTTAACATGGCGTATGAACTTCATGTCTCACACCAGTCCCGAGATTTGTTAACCCTCCCCCAAGGAGGTTATGTTTTTAGTTAGTTAGTTTGTTCATTTTTTATTTGGCAAATAACTGAAAAAGTTCAAAACGGATTCTGATAAAATTTGGTGCAACGTCAGGGTTTTACCCTGAAAACAAATCTTTAAGTTTAGGAGGCTTTCTGTTATATCGTTCTGGAAACACAATTGTAAACAGAAAATTCATTTCCTATGCCGTCAGCCTTTGCAGTGCATATGATTTCTATGCTGCACGCTGGCCTATTTGTAGCCTCCCCCTAGCCTCACGCTAGACCATGACCTCAGAGGAGAGGGCGAATGAATGGATTTGTCAAAGTCGTCTGCCACTGTCACCGCTCGCAGTGCTCAGCTGTGATGTCTCCAGCACTGTGCCTGCCTTGGCGGAGGTTGCCCGCCGTCCAAGCACTCTCTAGATTGGTGTGGACTGGACTCGAGTCTGCAGGTTCCAACCGCTCTCTGAGTCGTCCACTGGAGGCTGAGTGACGTCTGAAGCTGTACTCGTCCTCAAGATGCCCCCAGAGTGGACAATGGGATAATACTTGATTTGTGTTCCCTTTTTTGTTTCTGAGCTCGTTGTCAGTTGCAGTAATATCATTTAAATCGATTGATTCATTGGCAATGAGGATACATTATATACAGCAATTTGTGACCCAGTGAACGCGATAAGTGGCCGCATACACAAAGAATTATTTTACAGGCCTTATCATTCTCACAACAGTTGGTAAGCATGGAAAAAAAGCATTTCTAATTTTACAATCGTTGGTGCGCATACAAAAAACAAAGAAAAAAGTCATTTCCAATTTCACAATCGTTAGTATGCATGCAAAAAGAAATAAACACAGGCATTTCCGATCTCACAATCGTTGGTGCGCGAGAGCCTCAGATTGAAGGCAGTTATTCAATTCGGTCAGCACGTGGGGAAACAAGTTTTTCCCCACTGCCATAGATAGATGCAATTTTCTCTCCTGCATTACTCACTCTGGAGACAAGAAAGAAAACTGCTGGTGAAAATTCCATTAACTAAATGGGATGAACACATAGAATCAATGTTTTTTTTCAATCGTCATTACCTTTCCACGACACAAAAAGGAAGAGAAAAATCGGTCACATTTTCTTTCAGGCGCCTTGTGAGATGCATATATAGAGAGCATCTCCAGGAAAGGGTATGAGATCTTTGAACCTTTTTTTTGTCATGTTGCAGAGATGTTGCTCAGTGGTACGCTTTCCCTATTTGATAGATTTACACTTTATTATAAATAAATCATGTGAAACAACGATGAAGAAAGATATAAAGTATAGCTATTGAGAAATGGACATTAAATAAGAGTGAGTCTATTTGCAAAGGTACACAGAGAAAGATAGAAAGATAGATAGAGATAGATAGAGAGATAGAGAGATATATAGATAGATAGATAGATAGATAGATAGATAGATAGATAGATAGATAGATAGATAGATAGATAGATAGATAGATAGATAGATAGATAGATAGATAGATAGATAGATAGATAGATAGATAGATAGATAGATAGATAGATAGATAGATAGATAGATAGATAGATAGATACATGATAGATAGATAGATAGATAGATAGATAGATAGATAGATAGATAGATAGATAGATAGATAGATAGATAGATAGATAGATAGATAGATAGATAGATAGATAGATAGATAGATAGATAGATAGATAGATTAGATTAGATTAGATTAGATTAGATTAGATTAGATTAGATTAGATTAGATTAGATTAGATTAGATTAGATAGATAGATTAGATTAGATTAGATTAGATTAGATTAGATTAGATTAGATTAGATAGATAGATTAGATTAGATTAGATAGATAGATTAGATTAGATAGATAGATTAGATTAGATAGATAGATTAGATTATATTAGATTAGATTAGATTAGATTAGATAGATAGATAGATAGATAGATAGATAGATAGATAGATAGATAGATAGCAGATAGATAGATAGATAGATAGATAGATAGATAGATAGATAGATAGATAGATAGATAGATAGATAGATAGATAGATAGATAGATAGATAGATAGATAGATAGATAGATAGATAGATAGATAGATAGATAGATAGATAGATAGATAGAGAACGAGAGAACGAGAGAACGAGAGAGAGAGAGAGAGAGTAAAACGAAAATATATCAAGAGAGACACTGCAAAGGACACTCCATAAACGTCTACTGCATCAATGAAACCGGCAGGAGATTTGCGCTGTAGATACAACACAACAGTTCAAGAGCAAAACTGTTGTAAGAGAGGCCCGCATTTAGCTGCCTTCAGAAATGGAATAGAACCTTTCCGTTGGAGACCATG
This sequence comes from Theodoxus fluviatilis, assembly GCA_034096865.1. Classification (NCBI taxonomy): domain Eukaryota; kingdom Metazoa; phylum Mollusca; class Gastropoda; order Cycloneritida; family Neritidae; genus Theodoxus; species Theodoxus fluviatilis. The sequence continues at coordinate 11,500 of JAWQFJ010013798.1, read as the reverse complement.
GAGTTGCCACAAGTAGAGATACGTAGACTTGCCAACATCTTGCAGGAAGGAATACGGACACAGCGGGGTTTTGTGTTGCATTCTGCAGTGCTGGGGGATTATGTAGCATTCGCTCTTGACATCAACACAGGTCATATCAAAACACCCAGAGCCAAATTGCATGCATGTTTAAGGGGGTTTCTTTATGAGAAACTCCAGTCATTGTAAGTGTTTTGTTTTGGGTTCGGGTTTTTATATACGAGAGAACGTATACATTAAGATACTTCCTAGCTGTACGTGTCTCATATCTTCTCTCTTGAAGGGGGCTTGACACTTGCCCAGCAAGTTCGTTTCCTCATTTTCGATTTGTTTTATTTTTGTCTCCTCTGCGTAATGTTTCTTTTGTCCGTCCGTCCGTCCGCCCGTCCGTCCCATCGCCCGTCCGTCCGCCCGTCCGCCCGTCCGTCCGCCCGCCCGTCCGTCCGCCCGCCCGCCCGTCCGTCCGTCCGTCCGTCCGTCCGTCCGTCCGTCTGTCTGTCTGTCTGTCTGTCTGTCTGTCTGTCTGTCTGTCTGTCTGTCTGTCTGTCTGTCTGTCTGTCTGTCTGTCTGTCTGTCTGTCTGTCTGTCTGTCTGTCTGTGACTGTCTGTGTCTGTCTGTGTGACCATGTTGAACAAAAACTGTTGCAAAGATGTAATTTTCCACTTCGAAGTGCAAACCTATTCTTGGAACGTTTGCAGCTTTCTTGATGTGCGGCAAGAAATGTTGCCAAGCAATGCAGGCAGTCTGCGATACGTTTTCCGAGTTGTTTCTTGTCCGCACAGTCCCATCGGAGAAGCCATGCTGGCCTCAAGAAACTTTTTGCCTCTTTGCTGATTGAATGTTCCGTCCTGACCTGAATAAATGTTGTTTCTTGTAACCGTTATAAAGTAATATTTCTCTCTCTCTCTCTAATTCTTTATTTTTCTCTCTCTCTTTCTCTCACTATCATTCTTTTTCTCTCTCTCACTATCATTATTTCTCTCTCTCTTTCTCTTTCACTCTTATTATTTCTCTCTCTCTTTCTGTCTCTTTCTCTCTCTCTCTCTCTCTCCCTCTTTCTCTTTCTGTCCGTGTCTTCTGTGTATCTTTCTGTGTCGCTCTAGGTCTCTATATGTGTCTCTCTGTCTCTTTATCTTTATGTGTCTCTTTCTTTCTTTCGCCTTATATCTCTCTGACTCTTTCTGTCACCCTGTATCTTTCTTCTGTCTGTCTGTGTATCTATCCGTCCTTCCGTCCGTCTGTCTGTCTGTCTATCTGTCTTTGTGTGTCTGTCTGTCTGTGTGTATGTGTGTCTGTCTGTCTGTATGTATGTCTGTCTGTGTGTCTGTCTGTCTGTGTGTCCGTGTGTCTGTCTGTCTGTCTGTGTGTCTGTGTGTCTGTCCGTCCGTCCGTCCGTCCGTCCGTCCATCCGTCCGTCCGTCCGTCTGTCTGTCTCTCTGTCTGTCTATGGCAAACTAGTCACTGTTAAAGCACGGTTTTCGCGAATGTATTTTTACGTCTTTTGTCAGCATACACATATCGAAGCCAATATATGGCGTGACAGAAATATCACTCTCGCGTTGAAGATCAGGCTCATGCGCACGCTGGCCATCTGCGTATTCTTGAATGCATGCGAGTCCTGGACACTCACATCTGAACTACAGAGACGGATACAAGCCCTGGAAATGAGATGCTACCACAAGATTCTGAAATCTCATATAAAGACCATGTCACGAATGAGGAAGTCAGCAACAGGATCAGGAGAGCATTTGGACAGTACGAAGACCTGCTCTTAATCGCGAAAAGCGGAAAGCTGAAGTGGTACGGTCACGTGTCTAGAGGCAGTGGGCTGGCCAAGATCATCCTGCAAGGTACCGTACCAGGTGGGAGAAGGAGAGGCAGGCAGAGAAAGAGGTGGGAAGACAACATCAAAGAGTGGACAGGCTTGACCTTTGCTGACTCACAGCGAGCCACAGAGGACAGAGATCGATGGAGGAAGATTGTCCGAAAGTCATCAGTGGTGTCTCAACAACCCATCTCAGGGTTAAGAGGCTGAACTAGAACTAGAACATGCTTTCAGATGTTTTTCTCGAAACCGCGAGAAAATAGCTATTGGAGAAAAGCTAAATGCAATACTCCGGGATACAATCAATTGCAGACTTGCAAAATCCGATTATAAAGCAAAAGGAGCAGCGAAAAAGAGAGATCAAACTTGAATATCGACCTGTTTTCGCAGTTAAAGTGTTTTCAGTCCTCTGTCCAGAGAGACGGAAACGTTTTTCTTCCGCGGTTGCTTCGTCATCGATGAATATATAATAGTTTATACATCGCACATACCTTCCCTTGACAGGCAAGCTCATGGCGTTTACAATCCAAAGAATCAGCACTCATACAACCACTCAACACCACATTCCTTCAAAAACTCACACACTACATACATGAACAAAAAACAAAAGCTAAGATTCAATAGAACAAATCGAACAAACTATACAATATACACAGCACTTGCCGGCCAGGTCAAGTAAGGCGAAGGAGATCAGCGGGAAAGGCGGATCGGAAGAGGTGGGTCTTTAGAGCACTTTTGAACTGGGGCAGGGTGTCAGAATGACGGACTGAGAGAGGGAGACTATTCCAGGTTACAGGTACAATATAAGAGAAGGCACTCAGTCCTTGAGTTTTCTTATTACGGCGGGGGACCTTAAGCATTCCATAGTCAGCAGCTGAGCGTAGAGATCTGGAGGGCGTGTAGACAGTAAGAATTTCTGAAAGAGCGTATGTTGAGGTGTTGTCGATGGCCTTGAAGCACAAATTAGCAAGTTTATAATCTATCCTCTGAGAGATAGGGGAGCCAGTGAAGTATATGTAGGAGTGATGAGACATGGGTACGCTTGGGACATCGAAAAACTAGCATAGCAGCACAATTCTGAACTTTCTAGAGTTTGTTAAGCAGAGTGTCGGGGATGCCAGCGAGAAGAGAGTTTCCATAGTCGAGACGAGACAGAACAAGTGATGTGATGAGCGTTTTGGTGGCCTGCTGAGAAAGATAATGACGAATGGTACTAATTTTTCTTAGCTCATAATATGGAATTGCATTAATTATTGTTTGTTTGTGTGCTGATGTCGTGCATTCTGCGGATCATGTTTATGTACTCTGCTTTATGTGTATAGTTAGGTGGTTAATCCTGTTGATATTGTTTCCGTTGAGAATGCTGACTGTGCGGTCATATATGCTGTTGATATAATTCATGTCTTCCATGCTCCTTTCGTATGTCGTTATATTGTTTGTCCTGCATCGGGTATTGTTTGCCTGTGTGCTATTGCCATGTTCGTTGCTGGTTGCTCGTGTGTATCGTGCCTTGTGTGTATGACTTCATTGTTTCAGTTACATCGTCTTGTACGGAGTGTTCTCTTTCTGCGTATTTGTGCCATATGCGATGTGCTTTCATCAGTTTCATGCTTTATACGGGGGCCCATGGTTAGTCCTGTTATTGTTTGGCTTGTGTGTTGAAGCCATGTACGTGTGCCGTGTCGTATTGGTGTATTGGTTTCGCCTGTGTCAAGTTGTTGCTGTGGTGTGCTGTTTTGGGTTTGGCCTGCTTGTGTGCTTATGCATTGTATGTGTGCTTATGCATTGTATGTGTGCTTATGCATTGTATGTGTGCTTATGCATTGTATGTGTACTGTGCCTGATTTTGCTTTACTTGTGTCTGGCATTATTTATGTTTCATGTCTTTCATGCCTGTAAAGCGCTTTGAGCATGTAAATGAAAATGCGCTGTAGAAATAAACTGTATTATTATTATTATTATTATTATTATTATTATTATTATTATTATTATTATTATTATTATTATTATTATTATTATTATTATTATTGTTATTATTATTATACTACAAACTGACAGACTTTGTTGACATGAGATCTCATTGACAGATCATCATCAAACATGACGCTTACATTTCTAACAGACTGAGAGAAGACGATGTCACTGTGACCAAATGTTAGTTTGAGGGTTTGATCCGATTTGCCTCCGCCGCCCACCAGGAGTGCTTATGTTTTTGAGTCATTGAGTTGGAGCTTGTTCCGGGTCATCCACCGTTTCACGTCAGAGATACAGTGTTCGCTGGTAGAAAGAAGAGAGTGGATTTGACTGGGATGGGATGAGTTGTAGAGCTGGGTATCATCAGCAAATTCACTGTGAGAGACTGAATGACTGTCAATTACATTGGAGAGTGGTTGAGTGTACAGTAGAAACAGCAGAGGACCCAGAACACAGCCCTGAGGGACTCCGTACTTGAGAGGTGTAGGATCAGAAGCCAAACTCGAGATCAAAACATTCTGTCTACGTTCTGAGAGATATGAATGCAGGAAAGAGAGTGCTAAGTTCCCAATGCCAAAAATGTTTCTAGGACGGATGAGAAGAATTCGTTTTGAACACGGATAGAGCTGTTTCGGTGGAATGATGAGCACGGTACCCGATTTGAAAACGGGCCAAAAGTCATACTGGGACACGTGCTCCAGCAGCTGCTGCAAAGCTAACTTCTCTAACAATTTTGACAGAAAAGAAAGATTGGAGACTGGCCTATAATTACTAAGTTTATTTGGATCTAGGTCCTGCTTCTTCAAGAGCGGCTTAACTATAGCCTGCTTGAAAACACTAGGGAAGGTGCCAGTCTGGAAGCAATCATTGATCATCTGTGTCAGGACAGGTAGGATCTCATCAATGCACTCAACTAAGAGGGGTGTGGGAACAGGGTCAAGGTCACAGGAGGTAGGGTTCATACTGCGGATGGTCTTGAGGACCGCAGTAGCCTCAACCGGGCTGAACTGAAGGAGGGGAGTACCCCTGCAGGATACTGGATCATCACTAACAGGCGCACCTGCATCAGCAGACATGTCAACGCTGCTTCGAATATCGGACACCTTGGACACAAAAAAGTCGCAAAACATCTGAGGTAACAACGACATTGGTGAAGAAGGGAGAGTAGTACAACGGGTCTTGTTCATGAGCCTGTTCGTGATGGAAAATAATTGACCGCAAGTGGTAGAAGCACATATTTTTGCATTGAAGTACACTGTCTTAGCCGTATCGACTAGACGATTGATCTTGTGCTTGAAAGAACAAAAAGTTTCTTTGTGAACAGTCAAACCAGAACGCAGCCACTGTCGCTCAGCTTGTCGCTTATTCTGCTTCAAAGCACGGGGTTCGGCAGCGATGGTGCTATACCACGGGGTGGAGCGACACTGAGGGACCTTGAGCTGCGCTGCTGGGGCATGCCTGTCAAGGACAGAGCGGAGGTGATCACACAACTGGTCAGCGGATGGCGCGGGTGACGCAGCAGCCAGAGCAGCCACATCATGTTTGAACACAGTCAAATCAATCCCACGAAAATTTCGAACGCTGCGGTACTCCGGCCGCCGCACCGACCGCCGTACATCCAAGTCACACAACACAGCGAAATGTTTAGAGGTCAAGGATTGAGAGACATGACATGAACGAAACACATTGACATCAGGACGAAACAGCACCCAGTCAATGATATGACCAGACCTGTGGGTGGGGTCTGAAACAGCTTGCTTTAGACCAAAGGTAGACAAGATGTCCATCATGCGTACAGTAATGTAGCTGGCTTATCATAATGAAAATTAAAGTCACCAACAATGACAACATTCCCTTGAAGAGTGGCTAACATATCACTAAGCTGTGCATAGAACATAGCATCAGTCAACTTGTTTGCTTTGCTGGGGGTTGGCCTATACACACAAAAGAAATGCACACAAACTGGGGTGTTCAAAGTCAGAATACAGATGTTTAGGATCTGTTTCTCGTATGGATTCCATTCAAAAACTTTTCGATGTAAAATATTCTTTCAAATTATTTATTCAAGACTATGGAGATAAAAGCTCACACAGGGCAGAGAACTGTCACCACGGTCATGCTTTTTCCCAGCAGTTATGGGCCAGTCTAGGAAAACGCAAGGCTGGGAAAGTGTAATTGTGCCGTGACATCGTTTGGAAATATTCCTGATAGGTAATCTGACGGTCCGTTCTGAAGAAGGCTAGCAACAATCTAATAACAAAGGGCATCAAAGTGCCAAACAGTTACAGTTGCAATCAGAGAACTGGGATGAAAGAAACAAGGACAGTTCATGGTTCTGGCGTGCTATTTTTTCTTGAAGCACAAGTGACGCTTCGGTGACTTATAACGCTGAGCGATGTCAAAGACAAAAGAACTGCAGAAGATTCACAGCCGAAGTAATGATGAGACCTGTCAAACGGAAACTTCCCATGCCAGGCAAAATCACTTTCTCATTTCCATATTCACTAATCGGTGTTTCGTTTCCGTGTGACCGGATGGTTTCAGGAAAAAGTTTCTTGACACTCCCATTTTTGAAGAGACCCCTTTATCTACCTCTGCTTTAACTTTGCAGGTTCTCTTTAATCTTCAAATCAGGCGACATATCTCGGTCAGAGAAGCATTTGTGTAACAAATAGTGCTACATGAATATGTGGCTTGCATATCGGTTGGCAGGAACATACTTCTATGAGCTGAATGACTCTGGGAACCACCTTTCAACTTTTTGGCAAGCCCCGGGAGCGACACATGACTCAATCAGGAAATCGGCCGTAAAAAAGAAACGTTGAAAGGGAAATGGATGGGAGCAAAAATGTAATGAAGACAGAAGAAAAAAGAACAAGCGCCAGGGATGTTGTTCTGCTGTGCATCGTTTGCATCCAATCGCCCAGTCTGAGGCCACCCATTGTCGCATTGCTTCTCCCCACCCAGGAGTAAAACCGGGTACCTGTGAGGGCAGTGTTGGCAAAATGTAGTGTGATTAACCCTTATATGCGGCCAAGCGCCAGCATCGGGTTGGAATACTCCCCAGGGAGCGGAGTTGGTGCTGGTGCCTGACTGTGTGCGTCTTAATGTTTGTCACTATGTTTGTTGTGAGGTACCAGTGAGGATTGATCAAGATGCCCAGTGATCAGGGGGTAAAGTGTAAAGCGGTTTGAGCACCGATCAATGGTGGAAAGTCGCTATATAAAATCACACCTTTTTTTTCTTTTTTTTAAAGGGATAAGTGAGATAAGTGAGACGTCACAAAACAGGCATCCAGTGAAAGTTGTTGCCTACAGCCTGCCATCTCAGGGAGGCAGGACTGAAAAAAAGTTTGAATAACGCTCTCAGACCATCAGGCAATCAGCTGGCGTCTGGGCTGCCTGAATAGAATCTCGAGTCCTGAAAGAGCGGGCACAATCCCACGATGAAGGGGGACACTTTGACTATATTGTATGGTAAAATGGAAGCGTTTTCTCTATTATAAAAATGATGTTCTCAGAACCACGATGAACAGATGCCTGATCTGTGTTAAGTGTTATATATATATTATTTTGCATTTGTGTTGTCTGTGGTCGGGATCTGTCCAGCTTTCGCCGGGAAAGTCCTGACGTAAATCTAATAGAAAGTTTCATACACGTTTTATGATTTTACCCAAGCATTACAGACGCAGCAATCAGCCGAAAACTCCTGGTCATACAGATCTCTGAGGCAGAGACACGACTCCGGACAGATTCAAAGGCACTTGACAAATCACGCAGACCTGATGCATTGACAAGCTCCTCATAATGCTTTGTTCTCATCTTAGTCATGCTTTTCCCACACCCTTTTATGGAACTTTTCTCTGCCCAAACATTTGGACAAGTGATCTAAGAACCAAGTGAATTATGTAGTAATGAGAAATGTAGGTGCATATAACTTTTGGTGATTATCTAATCACTGATCTTCCTGTTCACACGTCGTCATGAATAAAATTTTTCACTCATGTAAGAGAGACCTACTCAGAAAAATAACATACCCTATAATGATACATTGTGTTTGGACATTGTACGAGATAAACGTATATTTTTTTCACTCTCGTTCAAGTCTGACTCATTGTCAGTCTGAACACTTTTACTCGTCGGTGGAGTTATCTTCGGCCACATCTTTGAGACATGGTAATGTCACAATAACCAGAGAAATACATAAACAGCGATGACGATGATGACAACCACTACATAAAAACAACTCAGAAAACAATAATGACGACACCAGTACCGATGTCGTTGACAATGACAACACTTATGGGGATAACAAAGGCGACAGAGGAGACTGGTGTGTTGTTTTGGGGGGTGGAAGAAGGGGGTGGGTTGAAGGAGAGGAGTGTTTGAGTCTCCTTTTCACAGAAAAGCAAACAATCCTTAATATTCAGCTGCATTACATCTTTTATGAATTGCACCTATACCCCTGAAGAAGAAGCTATCCCGCTCAACAGCCTTGAAACCATGCAAGACTTCTCGGGCACTCTTTTCGATGCACCTCCAATGAAAAATGGCCTTGCTAGGAGTGACTACTTTTTCTTCTCTATAGCGTGCCCGCAGGAAATCGAAATGACCTTGAACGACTTGGAAAGTGATGTAAGAGGGCGGAGGTCAAGGCCTGTGCACATAAGAGAGAGCGGCTGAGCGCGATGGATGATGGGCTGGCATTCCTCAAGTGGTTTGTGCAGGTCCTGGCTTTGGGCTTCCATATCAGCCTTTAATGGAATTGACTTGGAAATGCGACCCGCACCATAAGCTGTATGGATTTCCGTTAATCGATTTCATATTGATTCTTCAAGGGGTACAGGAAGAGATGCTTTGACGGAGATATGGAAACAGAAACCAAAACGAAAAGGGAAAGAAAGAAAAGGGAACATATTAAACGTGAAAAAGAGATAGAAAGATAAAATTAGAGAGAGAGAGAGACAGACAGACAGACAGACACACACACACACACACACACACACACACACACACAGACACACAGACATACAGACAGACACACGGACGAACAGACAGTCAGGCGGACTGACGGACGGACGGACGGACGGACGGACGGACAGACAGACAGACAGACAGACAGACAGACAGACAGACAGACAGACAGACAGACAGACAGACAGACAGACAGACAGACACACAGACAGTCAGACAGACAGACAGACAGACAGACAGACAGACACAGACAGACACACAGACAGACAGACACACAGACAGACACATAGACATATACACAGACAGATCGACAGACAGACAGACAGACAGACAGACAGACAGACAGACAGACAGACAGACAGACAGACAGACAGACAGACAGACAGACAGACAGACAGACAGACACACGGACGAACAGACTGACACACGGACGAACAGACAGTCAGGCAGACAGACGAACGGACGGATGGACGGACGGATAGACAGAGAGACACAGACATACGGACATACAGACAGACAGACAGACAGACAGACAGACAGAGAAAGCGCAAGGCGAGAGAGAGAGAGAGAGAACGAGAGAGAGAGAGAGAGAGAGAGAGAGAGAGAGAGAGAGAGAACGAACGAACGAAACATTTTATTGCATAGGCCTCGGGCCTGTTGCAATTACAATCGCGCAGGAAACATTAATTATGAAACACTTTACAAAACTGGTAGCCAGTCTTGTTTTGGTCGCCGAACACGAAACAGAACCAGAGTCTCAAGCAAAGCACCGCGAATCATTTTTTCCGTGCTGCCCGCCTTGGTGGCTGCTGTCTCAAGGTCGGTCTTTCTCCTCTCACTCCGATGATGCGCCCGGGGTCACTGGCTGGAGTTACACCTGGCAGACAAACTTCTTGGAGTTGCTCTGGGGGGGTAGATCTCTGTCTGACGCTGTCCCGAGCCCGAGATCCAAGTACAGCCGCAGAGAGAGAGAGAGAGAGAGAGAGAGAGAGAGGGGAGGGAGAGAGAGAGAGGGGGGGGGAGAGAGAGAGAAAGAGAGAGAGAAAGAGAGAACTTTGACTTTGACTTAATTGAGACCGACGGCCCAAACAGTTCTAAATGCACAATTGGAAAATGTTGATATGATACATATAGAATTACATTATAATAGTCGATGTGACACTGTGCATATCCTCCTGCCTGCAATGCGTAATACAAGGTCGATTCCAAAACATTCTACATTAAAACAGTATACACACACAAACACACACACACACACACACACACACACACACACACACACACACACACACACACACACACAAGCTCATTATAAAATTTTCCCCGTGGCAAAGAGAGAGAGAGAGAGAGAGAGAGAGAGAGAGAGAGAGAGAGAGAGAGAGAGAGAGAGAGAGAAAGAGAGAGAGATGGCGGGTTGGGAGGCTTGCACTTGCACATAGTTATCACATCACTCTCGCAGTCCCTCATTCCTTACACACGTCTTCCCACAATCACATTAACACATGCATTCACTACCTACTAACTCACTCGCTCGCTCGCTCACTCACTCACTCACTCACTCACTCACTCACTCACTCACTCACTCACTCACTCACTCACTCACTCACTCACTCACTCACTCACTCACTCACTCACTCACTCACTCACTCACTCACTCACTCACTCACTCACTCACTCACTCACTTATTAACCCACCCACCCACCCACCCACTTGTTTGCTCACCAACGCAACTTACTCTCCTAATTATCTCATTCCACACGCATTCACATAAACCCACTATCCACATCTCCCACGCCCACACCCCCACTTCAATTCACTTACAATTTGTTCTCGTCATTCACCATCTCGGAACAGCCACTCGTCACTATGGAAACTGGACGACACCTTCCGGCGAAGTGATGATGCGACAAGATGGCTGCCTGGTGCAGAGGAAGAAGTCCGTGAACTGGCAGGAGGGGAGCGGAGGTGGGCGCGATCTGTCCTTGGCTGACAGACTTGTTGACACAGCCAACACGCTCTAGTGCTCCCCCTAAATGACTCCTGCCCCGCCTGCTTCCCTGGTCGAGGAGAGAGGAAATAGGAATTAGAAGGACGTGGGAGGAGGATGGCATATTGCGGTCCGTCTTCTCTGGCCCTTTTTCTGTAGAGATAAGACATGGGGTGGATGGTGGGGAGGGGGGAGGGAGGTTGAAAGGTTTATTGGGAGCTGGGGGTGAGGGGATATGGCCTGTGATTGGTTTGCAAAATCTGGGGATTTCGCAAAGAATACTGGAGTTCAATACTACTTGGTGTTGAGATTCTTGTTACATGCTTTTTTAATCTTGAATTAGGATCGGATTCATATCTTTATTTACGTACAGTATGTAACTATGAAATTCTGCAGCGAGCAGCTTCTGTACTTCGTAACATGACGAAAGCAGAGTGCGAGTTTTAAAGTCACTGTCAAGTGTACACCTTGTAGTAATACTTCACAAACAAGTGTACACCTTGTAGTAATACTTCACAAACAAGTGTACACCTAGTAGTAATACTTCACCAACAAGTGTACACCTAGTAGTAATACTTCACAAGCAAGTGTACACCTAGTAGTAATACTTCACAAGCAAGTGTACACCTAGTAGTAATACTTCACAAGCAAGTGTACACCTAGTAGTAATACTTCACAAGCAAGTGTACACCTAGTAGTAATACTTCACAAGCAAGTGTAC
>JAWQFJ010013797.1:10000-11165 GCA_034096865.1 Theodoxus fluviatilis | reverse complement strand
TTTTTGTTCTGTCGTGTTCTGAGGAGCGAGGTCACTGAGCTATGGGTGCTTTGTATGGACTGAAGGCGGTTTACATCTTATTTGGCTTGCTTGCGTGATGAAGCCTATCACATCCAATAACTTTAATGGGCTCATGTCCTGACTTCGAACACGTAACGAGGAGATACTGCATAAAGAATCGGTGCGTTAAGATGACCACGTGAAGGAAGACGGAAAAGACGCTACCTAACTTAAAAGACAGTAACTTCAATACCTGAACAGTAAAAAGGAAACATAGTGGTAATCAATGCCGTTCTCTAGAACTGTTATCGGTCTTACAACCAGGTAAGCGGTCTCATATGCTGGCGTAGTGATCTGCAAACAGGGATGAATGTGATTGTGGCTCTCGCTCTCTGGGCTTGAAACTCCTGACTGTTAGGGTGAAACATAAAAATAAATGGTACTAGTTAGCGTGGTGCCTGCTTGTCGTACAGGCATAGTTCGGGCACGGTCTACTGGTTACTGATGCACAGAGTCTACTGTCCGTCCTTTACTTTCAACCTGACTACCTTTTTCTCTTTGCTCCTTTGCCTCTGCTGCTGTTGCATCGCCGTGGCCTAAGTTACCTTGTGCGTCACCTCCCTGCCTGCTTCTCCTCCGCGCATCTCTCTGTGGCCTCGGGGACTAGCTCTTCCTTCCTCCTCATCACTACTACTAACTCTCTTATCTTACTTTTTGCTCCCTCCTCCTCACTCCTGGGCTCCTAATTTTTGCTCTCCTACTTCATCCCTCCTTTCTCTCCCTCCTTCCTCTTCCTGCTCCTCCTCCTCTACTCTCTCTCTACCCTCTCTACTCCTACCTCCCTACTCTTCTCCTTCTCTGCTCCTCTTCTCCCTTCCACTACCTTTTCTCCTCCTTCTCCTCCTTCTCCTGCTCTTCCTCTGCTCCGTCGCTCTTCTCTTCTCCTCCTCTTCCTCTCCTCTCTCTCCCCTTCCTCCTCTCCTCTCCTTCCTCCTCTCCTCTCTCTCCTACTCCTTCCTCCTTACTCCACTTCTTCCTCCACTCCCTCCCCCCTCTCTCCTCCTCTACTCCTTCTACCTCCTCCACCTCCTCTCCTCCTCCCTCTCCTTCCTCTCCTTCTCCTCTATCTCTCCTTGCCTCACTTCCTCGCTTCTCCTCTCTTCCC
>JAWQFJ010013797.1:0-2500 GCA_034096865.1 Theodoxus fluviatilis | reverse complement strand
GATGTGATGTGATGTGATGTGATGTGATGTGATGTGATGATGTGATGTGATGTGATGTGATGTGATGTGATGTGATGTGATGTGATGTGATGTGATGTGATGTGATGTGATGTGATGTGATGTGATGTGATGTGATGTGATGTGATGTGATGTGATGTGATGTGAAGTGATGTGATGTGATGTGATGTGATGTGATGTGATGTGATGTGATGTGATGTGATGTGATGTGATGTGATGTGATGTGATGTGATGTGATGTGATGTGAAGTGATGTGATGTGATGTGATGTGATGTGATGTGATGTGATGTGATGTGATGTGATGTGATGTGATGTGATGTGATGTGATGTGATGTGATGTGATGTGATGTGATGTGATGTGATGTGATGTGATGTGATGTGATGTGATGTGATGTGATGTGATGTGATGTGATGTGATGTGATGTGATGTGATGTGATGTGATGTGATGTGATGATGTGATGTGATGTGATGTGATGTGAAGTGATGTGATGTGATGTGATGTGATGTGATGTGATGTGATGTGATGTGATGTGATGTGATGTGAAGTGATGTGATGTGATGTGATGTGATGTGATGTGATGTGATGTGAAGTGATGTGATGTGATGTGATGTGATGTGATGTGATGTGATGTGATGTGATGTGATGTGAAGTGATGTGATGTGATGTGATGTGATGTGTTTTGATGTGATGTGATGTGATGTGATGTGATGTGTATAGCTGCACGGTATGAGGCGTGAGTTACGATCAAAAGCCCAAAGTTGGTTACTGCCAGTCTTTGGTCTGCAAGGGCTGCAAGCTCAGAAGACAGGGTGGAATTTTGCATGCTTCGAGATGCACTGCTGTTTACCTACAGGGATCACAAAAGCTCCATGACTGCATGAATAAGCGAAAGCAGACGTGAGTGCTTAGACAACCAGCCCGTAATTGGATAGGTTAGCTGGAGATATCGGCAATTGGCATGCTGGCGTTCTGGAACCGTAGGCCTTGCCACGGTGACTGCTCAGGAGCTAAGGGAGTTTGATGTGCCGTTTGCGTGGCCCAGAAGATAAAACAATGGTCTTTGGATGTTTTTCTATCTGAACCTTCTCACAAGTAGACATTTTGCTGCTTTTATCCCCCTGTTTTATGACAAGTGATTGAGCTGTATGTGTGTGCGTGCGTGCGAGCGTGCGTGCGTGCGTGCGTGCGTGTGTGCGTGTGTGTGCGTGCGTGCGTATGTGTGTGTGTTTGTGTGTGTGTGTGTGTGTGCGTGTGTGTGCGTGCGTGCGTGCGTGCGTGCGTGTGTGTGTGTGTGTGTGTTGGAAATCAACTCGTCATCAATAAGCGAGACGCGCAGGAAAAAAGGACGTGCACGCAGATGCATCTCCATTACAATAATACAACGCTGTATATCTTTGTCTGAATAAAAATGTCAGAATATGCAAACACAGGAACAAAACTGGTTTCACCTTTTCAGTTAGAAATCGGAGGGATTAAACATTTCTGATTTCAAAACGGTTATGTAGGACCAAACAGACACAAAAGTCGAACCAGAGTAACGACACAATTGCATGAACTTGATGTGATTCACAGTCATTTAGTTTGGTGATTGTCGTGTGAGAAATAGAGTACGGTGGCGTACCGTTCTCCCCCTCGAGTACGATAAATATTTCCTGAAGTGGCTAACGAAATGTCAATGCCAAAATGCTCTACAATTAATAAAAAAAGAGAAATAACATTAGTAACAACAATTTAATACTTATTTTTCTTCAAAATTGGATTAATAATTTCCACTAGATAAAACGCACGACATGCCTTCTGTTTTTTCAATCCTCGCATTGGAAAATGTCGCGTGCGTGTTTTTTTTGTGCTCGTGTGTGTATGTATTTTCAAATAAGTGTGCTTGTGTGAGTGTGAATGTAATGTATGTGTGTGCGCGCGCGCGTATGTATGTGTATGTTGTGTGTGCGTGCGTGTGTGTTTGTGTGTGTATGTGTTTTCAAATGAGTGTGTTTGTGTGAGTGTGAATGTAATATGTGTGTGTGTGTGTGTGTGTGTTTGCATGTATGTGTTGTGTGTGCATGTGTGTATGTGTGTGTGTGTTTGTGTGTGTGTAAATGTGTGTGTATGAGTGTGTGTAAATGTGTGTGTATGAGTGTATGTGCGTGTGTGAGTGTGTGTGTATGCGTATGTGCTCGCGCGCGCGCGCGTTGTTCTGTATGTGTGTGTGCGTGTTTAGCGTGATAGTGTGTGATACTGTGTGTGTATGTGTGTGTGTGAGTGTTTGTGTTTGTGTGTGTATCCGTATGTGCTTTGCGTGTGTGCTTGTTTTGTGTGTTTGTACGTGTGGATGTGTGTGTGTGTGTGTGTGTGTGTGTGTGTGTGTGTGTCTGTGTGTGTGTCTGTGTGTGTGTGTAACGAGTTGGTTTTGCTTGTGAGACACATTCTCAGAAGGCATTCAGTATTTCTCTTCTACATTTCAAAATTAATTAAAACTGCAC
>JAWQFJ010013794.1:15000-23598 GCA_034096865.1 Theodoxus fluviatilis | reverse complement strand
CAGCAGCAACAGTAGTATAAATAGTAATAGTAGTAGTTGTTGTAGCAATAACAGCAATAGTAATGGTATAATAGCAGTATGAGCAGAAGCAGTAGGAGTGGAAGTATGAGAAGAAGCAGTAGGAGTAGCAGCAGTACTATTGGAAATAGTAGTCATAGTAAAAGCAGTAGTAACACTAGTAGAAGGAGCAGTTTAAGTTATAGAAGTGGTGGTGGTGGTGGTGGTGGTGGTAGTAGTAGTTGTTGTGAGGAGGGGGAGGGGGAGAAGAGCGAAGAGTCGTTGAAGTAGAAGTAGCAGCAGTAGTTGTAATAACAACAACAGCAGCAATAGTACTAGAAGTAATAGTATGCGTAATAGTATGTAGTATAGTAGCAGCAGCACCAGTAATAGTAGCAGCAGCAGCAGTAACAACAATAGTAGTAGTAGCAGTAGTAGTAGTAGTAGTGGTAGAAGTGGTGGTGGTGGTGACGATGGTGGTAGTAGCAGTAGTAGAAGCAGTAGGAACAACAGTAGTAGTAGTAGTAGTAGTAGTAGTAGTGGTGGTGGTGGTGGTGGTGGTAGCAGCAGCAGTAGCTGTAGTCGCAGCAGCAACAGTAGTAGTAGTAGAAGTAGTAGCAGCAGCAAGAGTAGTAGCAGTAGTAGTAGC
This sequence comes from Theodoxus fluviatilis, assembly GCA_034096865.1. Classification (NCBI taxonomy): domain Eukaryota; kingdom Metazoa; phylum Mollusca; class Gastropoda; order Cycloneritida; family Neritidae; genus Theodoxus; species Theodoxus fluviatilis. The sequence goes on along the minus strand of JAWQFJ010013794.1, from coordinate 22,952 downwards.
AGCAACAGTAATAGTAATGGAAGTAGTAGTAGTAACAGTAGCAGCAGAGGAACAGTAGTAGGAGGAGCAGCAGCAGCAGTAGTACTAGTAGTAGCAGCAACAACAGTTGTAGTAGTAGCTCTTAGTAAGATGAACCTCTTGACCGGGTGGTGAATTGGTCTCTCTGGCTGTGTGCCGTCTCCCCCTTATCAAGCGGATGCACGGACCTCACAGGAGCCAGGGGATGGATTGTTCCACAGATCCTAACCCATGGCTCCCAAGTCGTGCTTGTATTTGGAAGAAAACAGGGATTACTTAATTGAACTCGCTTTGAAATTACTTCTTACATATGTTGCCTCATTCAGCATAACACAGTCTATTGAATGAATCATATGCCGTTGCAAGTGGTTGTCTTACTTGAGAGGAAACATTAGATTTATACTCAAAATGTTACAATTCAGATGCCAGAGTGGGAGGACGGCGCACTAGCCAGGGGTCACGCTAATGCAAGGAGTGATTGACAGGGCAGCTGCACTAACAATCAGACCACAGTAGAGGGGGGGTCACAGAGCGGTCAGCTGGTCAGCTTGCCTTACAGAAAGGATGGGGGAGGGGGGTTGGAGAGAGGTCTGACACACAGGATTGGGGGTGGGAAGAGACAGAAGAAGGGATATGTCAATAGAGGATGAACACAGCAGATGTACACTACACTTTGTGATAGGTGCACCTTATGACATGGACACAGTAGATGTACGATACACTCGGTGATAGGTGCACCTCATCACACTAGTAGTAGCAGCAGCAGCAGTAGTAGTAGTAGTAGTAGCAGCAGCAGCAGCAGCAGAAGTAGTAGTAGTAGTAGTAGTAGTAGTAGTAGTAATAGTAGTAGTAGTAACAGCAGCAGCAGTAGTAGTCGTAGTAGTAAAAGTAGTAGTAGTAGTAGTAGTAAAAGTAGTAGTAGTAGTAGTAGTAGTAGTAGTAGTAGTAGTAGTAGTAGTAGTAGTAGTAGTAGTTGTTGTTGTTGTTGTTGTTCTTTTCCTTGTTAACTTCGTTCTTTATCCCATGTGGTTGTAGAATGCCAAGCCCGAGACTGAGGATTATTAGCTCCTGCTGTGGCCACACAGTCCAGTCTGTGTAGGCAGGCTTTGTCACAGCCGCTGCATACCACGCTGCTGTCTATGTTCTCTGCCTTATTCACGCAACGGTGTGAGGTACCTTGGACTAAGCAAACTTGAGCGCCTACCACTGGGGACAGCGTTGATGAGTCAATTCAAAATCACACCAGAAACAGCTGCCTCCAACTTGTTTGAAAGTCCTCTGAATTGTGCTTTCCGCAAGGTGTAACAATGTTGCCAGTGCCCTTTGATTTTCTTACTTTGAGGTGTCACCGACCATCTTGCTCTTTTCTTTGCATCAATGTTTTACCGAATACAGATACAATGTTGCAATCACATGAATGCATCTTGATGTAGATTTTCACTGTCCTTGAGTGAACCAGGCTGTATGACTGAAACTTGTTTTGCAAAGTTTGCACCTAGTGATCTGTATGACGGTGTTATGTTAAGATCGTAATAGATGGCACTATATTGTGATGCTGGGCTGAAGTCTTACTTATGACTGCTTTCAGTCGTAAATATATTTCTTTCCACAGTCAGCTAGCTCTAAATATTTATGATGGTCTTCAAAGAAACGATCAGAAGAATAAAATCAAAAGTTACGTCAAATTCAGCGCGCAAAGAAAAATATATCGCATAAATTAGGACGTAAAAGAACCGCAGAAGTTCATACACTGCTTTCGAAATCAGTCATAAAATGATGATAAACCCCCAAAAATATTCGAATGACAGAAGAAACCATAAAAGCATTGTGCCTCAATTGTTTAATTCAACGGACCCGCCCTTTTGACAGTTGCTGTATGATTAGTTTGAAATTCAAGAGGAAAAGACTCGGGGAAGTCCATCATGATTTGACGATCATCAAAGCGAACATCCTCTCCTCTGTGTAGCCTCACAACCGATTAACGGGGATGGTGGCTTATTTCAACCATGACAACGAAGAGGTCCACAATAGAATGTAATGGGCTTCTCGAACGCAGACACGCCTGTAGCATAAAATGATAAGTATGTTCGAAAAGAAGTGTGTTCTAGTCTTTTTGGTGGTTACACGGTATGTTTAAATTTTGACGACGTTTTATTACCTTTTCCATTTTGTATTCTGCCGGGTTTCTCCACAAAGTGCATGAAAATCAACCAAAAAATGCAGTCATTTGGTAAGATAGAAAGATTTCATAACAAATAGTAATATATAGTCAGACAACAACCAATTTTAGTGTTCCAGGCTTTTAACGATATACAAAACAACAGGGTTGACGTTTCGAGTCCAAACTCTTCTTAAAGACAACAAAAAAGGAGGCAACACTTAACTCAGCACTAGTGTGGAGAGGGGGAAATAAAGTTGTGTACCGTATTATGTTGGATACACTGTATAGCGACAATGCCTTTCCATGCTGTAACAACCCTGCATTAACCAGCACATTCAAAGTTGTTTCTAAAATTCGCTGTAATCACACACACATCAATGATGAATTAACAGCGCAACATTATGGCCGAAAAGTCTTCCTCAGGTATACAGTTGGTACGTTTTATTTGTGGGGGTCGGCTCTCTATTGCGGAGGGCCGCTATTGCGGAGGGCCGCTATTGCGGAGGGCCGCTATTGCGGGATTTAAAAAAAAAGCAAACGTTCTTAGGCCATTTTGATTCTTTTGTCCTAAAACGCCAAAAAAACCATGATATTTTTGTTACATTTTTTGGTTCGAAACTTCGAAACTTAGAAAAATTTTCGTTTTTTTTCTATTGCGGGGGGCCGCTATTGCGTGATTTTTTTGGGTCAAATGTTCTTCAGGCCATTTTGATTCTTTCGTCCTAAAACGCCTAAGAAAAACATAACATATTTGTTACATTTTTTGGAAAAAACTTAGAAATGTTTTCGGGTTTTATCTTGAATATTTCTTGGCGTTCGAGGACAACAATGTATTCCGTGCGTCAGCTATAGATAGAAGTGCGCGAACTTGGATGCTCGGCGTGTAGATGACCTGCATTTCCATTTGTAAAATGTAAGCGCTTTCACAACCTATTGATGCAATCAACATACAGCTTTGATAAATTAATGCTGTTCATGGCTTACATTTTCTTTGGATGAGTTTCTAGTGTCCCGATATACAGCTTTTTCTGTGCGAACCGTAGACAGCGTGTGTGTGTTTAGCTATACGTCTCCGTTTAGCGCGATGTGCATACCAAATCCGGTTAGGGCTTATACGCGGTTAGGGCCCGTGTAGCTAACCGCATTTAAGCTCTAAACGCGTTTATGCTAACCGCTTCTGACGTGCCGAGCATCAAGATGACTGAGAAAGCCAAAAAGAGGGTCTGAAAATATAACCTCTGCAGATGAAGTTCGAATTCTAGTAGAGGAACTGCAAGTGGAGCACATAACTCTGTTTAGCAGCCACAGCGCCACAGTGACGGAGACAGTGAAGAGGGAGATTTGGGAAAGGATCAGCACAAAGGTCAACGCCTGCGGGGTGGCAGTTCGAACAGTGAATGACTTGAAAGAGAAGTGGAGAGCCTTGAAAGGCGCTGTATTAAACAGAAAGAGGGACGAGAGGAAGACGGGAAGGGGGCCGGCTCCAGCACCAGCAGTACCGTACGAGGACGCCATCCTCTACATCATTGGGGAAAGGTCCAACTTGATCTGTGGTGAGTTACTGTTTTGTATCGTTATCATTCCACATGAATTAAAATATGCATTTCACTGCTCCATTCTGTAAACTTTCACATTATGATTTCATCCACCAACCCCACCCTCCATCCCCACCCCCCATTCCCACCTCCCTTCCCCATCCCCCATCCCCACCCCCCATCAACCCCATCCCCACCCCCCATCCCCACCCCCCATCCCCACCCACCATCCCCACCCACCATCATCACCCACCATCCCCACCCACCATCCCCACCCACTATTCCCACACCCCCATCCCCACTCCCATCCAATCCCTCCTCCCATCCCCTCCCCCCCCCCCATCCCCCCCTACCCTCCATCCCATCCTCACCCTCCATCCCCACCCCCTATCCCTACCCCCATCAACCCCATCCCCACCCCCCATCCCCACCCCCATCAACCGCCATCCCCATCAACCCCATCCCCACCCCCATCCCCATCCCCACCCCATCCCCACCCACCATCATCACCCACCATCCCCACCCCCCATCCCCACCCACCCATCCCCACCCCCATCCCCACCCACCATCCCCACCTCTCATCCCCACCTCTCATTCCCACCCCTCATCCCCACCCCCAATCCCCACTCCCCATCCCCACTCCCCATCCCCACCCACCATCCCCACCCACCATCCCCACCCACTATCCCCACCCCCATCCCCACTCGCATCCCATCCCTCCCCCATCCCCTCCCCCATCCCCCCACCCCCCATCCCATCCCCACCCTCCATCCCCACCCCCATCCCACCCCCATCCCCAACCCCACCCCCACCCCCCATCCCCACCCCCATCCCCACCCCCATCCACACCCCCATCCCCACCCCCATCCCCCCCATCCCCACCCCCCATCCCCACCCCCATCCCCACCCTCCATCCCCACCCCCCATCCCCACCCACCCCATCCCCACCCCCATCCCCATCCTCCATACCCACCCTCCATCCCCACCCCCATCCCCACCCACCATCCCCACCCCCATCCCCACCCTCCATCCCCACCCCCATCCCCACCCCCATCCCCACCCCCCATCCCCATCCCCATCCCCACCCCCATCCCCACCCTCCATCCCCACCCCCCATCCCCACCCCCATCCCCACCCACCCATCCCCACCCCCATCCCCACCCCCCATCCCCACCCGCCATCCCCACCTCCCATCCCCACCTACTATCCCCAACCTCCATCCCCACCCGGTCCCGGAAAATCCTGTTTCTTCGCAGAAGACGCCGCTGTCGTGCTCGGAAAAACAAAACGGCCGCCATATTTACACGCGTTTAGGCCCTCTATCGGACCTCGGAGGTGCGATAACTTAATACGCGAAAATCCGTATAGGATAGGCTAACCAGATTGACGTGCATACCGATTGTTCCCGCCTATCCGCCCGTATAGGGGATAAACGCGATTAGTCCACTAAACGGACCGACGTGCATACGGGCCCAGGGAAAGAGTTAATTAGTTTATAACTTCAGTCACGTTAATGAACCCCTTACCTCACCTGTAACGTCCAGCGACCTGGTGTTCTTTACATGTTGCCTCGACTTCTTTTTCTTTCTTTTTTTCACTGGTTCACTTTCACAATATCATACTCGCCATGTGGTCGACATCTCACTAGATCTAGTAACGAAAACAAACTGATTCAGTGATCGCACACACTGCTTTTCTTCAAAGAAATGAGGCTAGCGAAATGCAGGTCTCTTACACGATCTCACAGTGTCAAAACTCTAGAAGCAATGCGATGCGAAGTTGAAGACAACGTTTTCCGGCTCAGCTGTTTTCTGCTCATTCCGTTCTGTAAACAATACGGCAAGCCGCATGGGAGATAACTCTGATACTGAATTTACGAGATTGACACTGGAATCTGCTGTCGATTTTTAACAATTTTAATGAGCGATTTCAGCGAACTATTCATTTGACAAACAAATAGTATTGATAAATTGATACTGTTTTCTTGCAGCAGTTTCTTTGACTAGGCCTCAGTATTCCTAAACTTCATCGTTTTCCAATCGAATCGAACAAGAAAAATGGCGACCAGAGTTATCCAAAGAACCTCGCGACTGCTGACGTCACGTCCGAAAATGCCGAAAGCTCCCGAAGTCAGGGTCCCTATATACGCGCGTTTGGGGAAAAAAATCAGCCTACCGCTGACCGTGCATGCCACTAAGGGAGAGCGCTGTAAACACTGGATTACTTTGCTTATGCTAGGAACCTTGCGAGACCTTGCGAGGAATAGGCCGGTGTCAACATGAGGAAAGCAGACGTAAAGGCAGTCAAATGTTTGACACATGCTGACACCGGCCTAGTATTTGCCAACTAGGTATGCTGAGCAACGCGCGACTGGCCTTGAGTTGTCTAGAGGCGGTGCTTAACTAGCGGACACGACGCATTCAGTGTCGAGACACACAATTCAGTCACGTGGCTACTATTTCAGGCCACGCGCACGTGACATTTTAATGTCTGGCTGAGACTTGAAATTTAACCCTGCGTTCCGTTGCACTCTGCTTCATCTCTGCTACGATGAAGCAGGCTCAGGAGTTTTGATTGGTCGGTTTCTTTAATTATTTTTAAAGCACGTTACCATTAAAAGTAGAGGGTTTTAGAGGCCCTCTTTGGATACATGAATCCCCTAAATAATTTCACATTCAATTATATCCCTCTTGATCGAATAAACAATTTCATAAAAGCATTAGGGTCGAAAATTCATTAATAACAAAAGGGAGATAACCATCACCAGTCATAGAGGAAGGTCAAGGGAATCCCAAAATGTGTGTCGTCTGCTCTTTCGTTACACTCATGGGTATAAATGCCGACGTTTACTACAGATATCAAACCAAGACACACAATCCACTCTGCCACGGTGATGAGAGCACAAAAACGTTTATTCCTTCGACATTTGAAAGCAATCGGCACGTTTGCCACTTCCATTGTATGTAAACTCCATGGTTCGAAGCATGTTTACCGTGCAAGTCCGTGGAGTGACTTCCAATTAGTTCTGATAAGTATAAGCCAATCAAATGCGACTACGAGTTCTGTAGTTTCATCGTTGCTAGGCACAACAAAATGCGCACTCTAGTGTGAAGCATTTAGATCGCCTTCTCAGATGCTCTAGCTGCTGCGCGACCTTGACAGGAAGTTGACCTCTGCCACTGGGTGAAACGTCACCACAGATTGTGTATGAATGATTTTCAACCCTAATGCTTTTATTAAGTCGTTTATTCGATCAAGAGTGATAGTTGAGTGTGAAATAATATTGAGGATTCGTGAATTCAAAAAGGGCCTCCAAATCTCTATACGTTTAATGATAATGTGCTTTTAAAGTTATTTAATAAAACCAACCAATCAAAACTCTTGAGGCTGCTACATCGTAGCAGAGATGAAGCAGAGTGCAACGGAACGCAGGGTAAGTGACCGCCCAAACCACTCAGCTACATGATAAGCCACGTATCTCAATGGCTCAAGCTTCAACGATGACGTCATCCCAGGTTTCGACTTAAGTAATGTAACATTCAAATGAACTATTGATGTACTGTACATAAAGCTTTGAGAAAATAATGCTGTCATTTGGCTACAGTTTCTTTGCATGTGTGATAGCAGTTCTAGAAATTAGCGCTTTACAAGCAGAGTGAAGGCCGAGTACATTGTGTAAAAACGTCTCGTGTCTCCTACTATTACGCACAGAAGCTGCGGAGCACTAGTGCGAGGCAGACAGCGTGGTCGGGTGGAATCCACTGGTCAACTCTTAGGTCCCTGTAGAGCCTTTCTTCACCCTTGATTGGTATACATGTTCCGCCCTTCTCCGCCCATGGTAGGCTACTTCGGGCGCTACCCGAAAGGTTGCGGGTTCAGTCCCCGCCTGTGGTCCTACATTTTTCCTATCTCTCCCATCGCAGGGTTTCGGCTCTGTATGTTATAAACTGTTAAACTTTCGCTAGGTTAACTCCTAAGTCCCTGTAGTGTAGATTGACAGTTTATGTGGCTGTCTTGCAAAGAAGATATGAAAAGTATCCTAAGATGGGCGGAGCAGGGCGGAACATGTATACCAATCAAGGGTGAAGAAAGGCTCTACAGGGACTTTAAGCACAGACTTATACGATGCTCATTGATTATTGCAAATGAGGTTTAGCTCCCAAGGCGCTAAATAGCAAGGCATCATCTGCCTATTTTGTTTCACTTGTGGTTTTACGTGTCACTAGTCTGTTTTCGTT
>JAWQFJ010013794.1:7500-12500 GCA_034096865.1 Theodoxus fluviatilis | reverse complement strand
AATACAAACGTCTCGCATAGACATTGGATATTGGAAAATAACATTTGTTCGAGTAAAGTTCACAGATAAAATCGAACCCTCCTTTTTTCCCTTTCTTCTATCTTTCCTCTTTTTGCTCCTCTTTTACTCATCATTCTCTCAGAATGACGACAAAGTTTCTGTAGATGATAATGCTCAAAACAACTTATCAACCGCGTTGCTGGTATGGGTTGCACGGCTTCATCTGAGGCAAGGCTAGATAGCTTCTGTCCCTCTGTGCTGGCTAAAAGTGAAATCTTGTCATTACTAAGGAAATAGACTGGAACTAAAAAATCCTCACATAGTTTTTGTAACGAAAACCGGTTAACATGGAAGAATAATGAGAACGAATGAACGAAAGGAAAAGAGAAGCGTTTGTTGAAAACGGTTACTGTCATGTTTCAGTAGACATAAAGATAAGCAATATGAAAGGACGGGGAAATGATTATTGCATAAAACGCAAAACAAAAACTTGAAGGTGAATATTGAGTTTAAGCTTGAGTTTTGTATCATCAATGTACTGTTGATCAAAGACAAACCAGCGATAATTTCCCCCACAATTCTGACTGACATGAAAAAGAAGAAGAAAAGGAAAATTAAGACCTAACAATAAAATAACCCTTAACTAAGAAATTATGTCATTTACTGAGAAAGCTAATTCCATCGAAGGAGGGAAGGAGGAGTCGGCAGAACAGAAATGTATGAAGGATATTCAATCGGCTCAAATTCATACAGCAATAAGAAAACTACGGTCGTCTGGAGAACTTATCTAGCGTCTACCGACAATGAAGCTCAGGAGCAATGGTTGTAGATGTTTGTCTTTCACAGCCCAAGATTACAAAACAAGGTTTCAGGAACGCCTGGAAGATTTAATCACTGGTAATTAAAAGTAAAAAAAAGTTCTTTTCAGATCCTACAATGTCCGCGTTTTTGAGCATACGTGGCGTGAGATTAGCGCGTAACAAACGAACAAATACATGCATACATAGTTCACAACTCAATTTCATTTCAGAATGGCACATACAGACAGATACACTTCCACAATATTTGTTCAGTGTTAGTGCAACAGTTTCCTTGCTCATAGGACGAAAGAAGAAGTTGGTAGAACAGAAATGTACTAAATAATCCTTGTTTTTTGGCAATGGCTCCATAGTTTATAAATGAAGATCAGTGCACTAAGAACAACTACAACAAACCTACTTCCAAGGCCTTCGTGTCAGTTCTGGTACAACAGTTTCCAAGCTCATAGGACGGAAGAAGAACACGGTAGAACACAACTGTACAAAAGAGTATTTTCTTTCAGGGCTCAGTAGTTTATAGAATGAAAGAAAAGACAACATAAGTGATTGTACGAAAACTTTCTTAGTAAGAAAATGTCAACAACTAAAAACACGTTAAAGAAGTTTTACAAGTGAACATCACTGCACTATGCAGCTAGAAACTATACCTACATCTCTTGCCTTCTATCCACTGCCGGTACAACACTTCTCTTGCCTTCTATCCACTGCCGGTACAACACTTCTTGCCTTCTATCCACTGCCGGTACAACACTTCTCTTGCCTTCTATCCACTGCCGGTACAACACTTCTCTTGCCTTCTATCCACTGCCGGTACAACACTTTTCTTGCCTTCTATCCACTGCCGGTACAACACTTTTCTTGCCTTCTATCCACTGCCGGTACAACACTTTTCTTGCCTTCTATCCACTGCCGGTACAACACTTTTCTTGCCTTCTATCCACTGCCGGTACAACACTTTTCTTGCCTTCTATCCACTGCCGGTACAACACTTTTCTTGCCTTCTATCCACTGCCGGTACAACACTTTTCTTGCCTTCTATCCACTGCCGGTACAACACCTTTCTTGCCTTCTATCCACTGCCGGTACAACACTTCTCTTGCCTTCTATCCACTGCCGGTACAACACTTTTCTTGCCTTCTATCCACTGCCGGTACAACACTTCTCTTGCCTTCTATCCACTGCCGGTACAACACTTTTCTTGCCTTCTATCCACTGCCGGTACAACACTTCTTGCCTTCTATCCACTGCCGGTACAACACTTTTCTTGCCTTCTATCCACTGCCGGTACAACACTTTTCTTGCCTTCTATCCACTGCCGGTACAACACTTCTCTTGCCTTCTATCCACTGCCGGTACAACACTTCTCTTGCCTTCTATCCACTGCCGGTACAACACTTTTCTTGCCTTCTATCCACTGCCGGTACAACACTTTTCTTGCCTTCTATCCACTGCCGGTACAACACTTTTCTTGCCTTCTATCCACTGCCGGTACAACACTTTTCTTGCCTTCTATCCACTGCCGGTACAACACTTTTCTTGCCTTCTATCCACTGCCGGTACAACACTTTTCTTGCCTTCTATCCACTGCCGGTACAACACTTTTCTTGCCTTCTATCCACTGCCGGTACAGCACTTTTCTTGCCTTCTATCCACTGCCGCTACAACATTTTTCTTGCCTGTCCGCAAGACGGAAGTAGAAGATAGTAGAACAGAAATATACGAAAGTATTTTTTTTTAAACAGAAAGTTCAACAGTTCACGAGAGAGACAGCACTGCAGTTTGGAGGAGGGAAACACACCTACCTCCTCTGCCTTCGCTTCAGGGCCTGGAGTGCTAGTTTTCCTGTTCCTCGTTTGTGCAACCGTCTGCCAGGCTTTTCAGCATGCAATAACGCGTGTGCGGTGGAAGATGGATCGGAATACCCTAGGGTCCACTTCTGCGTGCTGTCAGAAGCAGGCGCAGGGATCGTAAACCAGGGGAGGATGTGCGTAAAATATCACAGCCCAACCGCACCCTCCTTCCAAACTGTCATGCCAGGCTTGAAATTTACAGCAGTGACGATTTCCATCATAAAGAGCCACTTGTCATAAAGTCGTGTTCATCGAAATGGTCTTTCTCCACTCTCTCCAGTTCCACTGTCACATGTAGCCGTCCCCGAGTTCGGTCCGCCGTTGTTTTCTTGACGCTGATTGGTCAAAGGGTTCTAGAAGCTTTGTTTTCATTCGGCAGATCTCCCAACCCCCCCCCGGAAGACAGTAACGTCCCCTTGACAAAAGGTGGACATTTCCGGACAACAGGTGTGACAGATTCATGACTCCACCCTGTGTCGCTTGTTCGATCTGAGTTGACCTCACGAACTCACGAGCACTTCCGTGTTGAGGGATTAGGTATGCTACGCATGACTCAAACCTTTGAAACCTCTTAGAATAAGACCAGAGTGAAGAGATCTACTTTACCAATGCTGCAACGTATGTGCATATTTTATAAGCTGACGATTTTGAATAAACCTTTATTTTCTCGAAATGGATAATGCGTACATACGTTTTAATGTCTCCCGAGAGTTTAAACCCCTCGGGCGTAAAGAAATTTATGCCGACTCTTTCGGCGGGTGATGATGAAGTGTGACCTTCAGTGTCTGTGCAGGTACGTTGCGCAAAGTGTAGAATGGGCAAGAATAAATAAAAAGAGCGGTCTTTTATTGTTCTTATCATCTGAAAAGAAACGAGACGACAAACCCAATGGTTTTACAATGAAACTCTCCATTTAGTTTCTACTACAGATAAATTTTCACCCTTTATCGCTAAAATGATTTGAGGCTTTTTTCTTACCTGAAATGCGAGAAATCTTGCTTCCAAATTCGTTCCTAAAATCCATGATGCAACGGCTTGCATTTTATTGAATTATTAGGTCTCACACACACACACATACAAACACACACACACACACACATACATATATATATATATATATATATATATACATACAGATATATAGTAGCTAGAAATTCCCTATGGAGCGAAGCAGCAGACGGTCTTCAGAGGAAGAGCCCCCGTCGCCGAGTGTTTCGGCCCTATAATCTTCCTTACACTCTCGGGGGGTGGGCCACACCTGGACTGACCTCCATGTGTCCGTCTTTCTGCCACTGTATTTGACAGGGGCGGGGAGAAGCAATCGGAATTAAGCATCTTGCTCAAGGATGCAACTCTAGAATCCGACCAGTTTCGAACACCGCACCCGTCGACTGCAGATCCAGTGCGCTTCGGCTCGGCCACAGAGCTTCGCAGGGAAAGTGCTCCCTCATGGACGTTATTCACGCAGCGGCCATTTTGAAATCGAAAACGAGACGAGGGTCGCAAATTTATGTAATGGCGTCTTCTATGGCCAGCACCAGTACGTGTACCAGTACATGGAGTGGAAATCTCCTTCATGTGCCTCCATTCTCACATGGAAATGTGGAAGTATGGGCAAGTGATGTTGCCAACATGCCCAGCAGAAAAAAAGGGAAAGGCTACGAAACGTTCATCGAAGGATTTGGGCATGACATCGAAGGTAAAACAGGTTACCCTTCTCTTGACTCGTAGATCTAGATTTGTAGTGTTGATCATTATGAATGGTGTTTCTTGAAATAAGGTCAGTAAGCCTATATGTTAATTTATGACGCTAATTTAACCATGGGCTGTCTTTACACATAGTTTTTTATATCTGATAATATACTTAATTTTGAGTCAGTTTGTGTGTGCTCTTTGTGGTTGTTCATCGCTTGATGCAAGTAAACTTCCTGTCTTGACATGGCTCTGTGCAGCGCTAAATAGATAAATAAAAATAAACAAGTAAACTTCAAAATATGGCAAGGGGCAGATCCTAATTTTGGTAGTGGTAGTAGTAGTAGTAGTAGTAGTAGTAGTATTTAGTAGTAGTAGTAGTAGTAGTAGTAGTAGTAGTAGTAGTAGTTGTTGAGAGGCTAGATGTAGGCCGTGAAGCCTTTTGAACGCCCCCATCGTAATGTGTTGCGTTATATATAAATTATGTCTTAGCGCAATTTTCCTATTGCGACAATGTCACTCATCATAGGTTCTAGATAACGATACGAATGTAGGATCCTTGTCCAGTTGGTTTTTGAAAACGTTAGTGGTCGGTGCAGTCTTGAGCCGAAACGGAAGGTTATTCCACAGGTTAGCAACA
>JAWQFJ010013794.1:0-2500 GCA_034096865.1 Theodoxus fluviatilis | reverse complement strand
CCGGCCCATCACAACAATACATACATGTACATGACTTGCTTCTTTTTTAGGAGCCAGTATACTTGAGCAACAATTTGAAATAATGAGTCCGTACTCTATGCGGCTCTCAACACGAGTCTCGAACATAAGTTTCTTAAACATAAGTGGTCACCTCAATATATATGATCAAAACCGGAAAAGGCGTGGCATGGGATTGGTGAAGGTGTCGGCTGGGGGCGGTACCAGGGAGGCGTAGGAAGAGGGGGGGGTGGGTGGGGGGGGGGGGGGGGTGGGAGGGTCCGACTCACAAGACTATAGCGTGTTCCGTAAGCTCAGCCGCTGTAAGCAGCTGTCAGCGCTGCTTCTGTGAAACCCTCTGCTGCGCGTCGCTGGGAAAAAGCGCTGGCAGCGCTGCGTAGCGGTAAAAATTGAATGCCAAGACTGTCAGCAAAATGGCGGACACTATTGAGGTTATCGTTTCGATGAAGACAAGTATATCAATTGTGAGCTGACGCATGATAAATTATATCTTATACGTGGCGGAAAGTGTGAAGGGAGATTACATTTTTATTTTATGTTCAAATTGCTTATGAACTTGATCGTAGTTTGCATGTTTTGGGGAAGAATACTTGCAATGTTCACTGCATGTCACCGTCACGTGACCGTGCGCTGTCTTCTTCTTCTTATACCCCGATGATTGGAGGAACTTGTTCAAGTGTTGTGCGCTGGGATCATTTTTTAAGGATTAAAAAGCTGCAGTGCAAACAAGGATATGAACGTTGATGCTGCTGTAGCTTTTAGTACTGCAGTCAAGTCGTCGTCGAAAATTTCCATCAAAGTAATTGCACGAAGTGGTGGTGGCGGCATTTTGTCCGCCATCTTGTTGTCGCTGTCACAAAGCGGAATGATGCAAAGCGTTCTATAGGCCCATAAATCCGCTGTTTCCGCTTTCTTCAAGCAGCTGCGTCTACGGAACAAAAGGCTGATCTCTTGGAGATTCTCTCGCGCCAGCATCAGGTCTCCAAGCTGATGACCAGCGGAGTGTCCGAGAGTGAGATAATTGGAAATGACAGTGGGAAGGGCGGCTGGCATGAACGGTATGGCTTCAGTGTCCCAGAGTCTGACGTGGGGATGGAATCAGAGATGGGGAGGTATACAAATGGAGAAAGCAGGGGAGTGGAGAGCTTGGGAAAGGGCGAGAAATAGCTGAGTGGGCAAATGACCACTGGTGACAAACTGGAAGATAGGAGGGGTTCATGCAGAGAACGCAAAGTCAGCAAAGTAAAGTTTTGTCACTCTGTTACACTATCTATCTATCTATCTATCTATCTATCTATCTATCTATCTATCTATCTATCTATCTATCTATCTATCTATCTATCTATCTATCTATCTATCTATCTATCTATCTATCTATCTATCTATCTATCTATCTATCTATCTATCTATCTATCTATCTATCTATCTATCTATCTATCTATCTATCTATCTATCTATCTATCTATCTATCTATCTATCTATCTATCTATCTATCTATCTATCTATCTATCTATCTATCTATCTATCTATCTATCTATCTATCTATCTATCTATCTATCTATCTATCTATCTATCTATCTATCTATCTATCTATCTATCTATCTATCTATCTATCTATCTATCTATCTATCTATCTATCTATCTATCTATCTATCTATCTATCTATCTATCTATCTATCTATCTATCTATCTATCTATCTATCTATCTATCTATCTATCTATCTATCTATCTATCTATCTATCTATCTATCTATCTATCTATCTATCTATCTATCTATCTATCTATCTATCTATCTATCTATCTATCTATCTATCTATCTATCTATCTATCTATCTATCTATCTATCTATCTATCTATCTATCTATCTATCTATCTATCTATCTATCTATCTATCTATCTATCTATCTATCTATCTATCTATCTATCTATCTATCTATCTATCTATCTATCTATCTATCTATCTATCTATCTATCTATCTATCTATCTATCTATCTATCTATCTATCTATCTATCTATCTATCTATCTATCTATCTATCTATCTATCTATCTATCTATCTATCTATCTATCTATCTATCTATCTATCTATCTATCTATCTATCTATCTATCTATCTATCTATCTATCTATCTATCTATCTATCTATCTATCTATCTATCTATCTATCTATCTATCTATCTATCTATCTATCTATCTATCTATCTATCTATCTATCTATCTATCTATCTATCTATCTATCTATCTATCTATCTATCTATCTATCTATCTATCTATCTATCTATCTATCTATCTATCTATCTATCTATCTATCTATCTATCTATCTATCTATCTATCTATCTATCTATCTATCTATCTATCTATCTATCTATCTATCTATCTATCTATCTATCTATCTATCTATCTATCTATCTATCTATCTATCTATCTATCTATCTATCTATCTATCTATCTATCTATCTATCTATCTATCTATCTATCTAT
>JAWQFJ010013791.1:0-10534 GCA_034096865.1 Theodoxus fluviatilis | reverse complement strand
TGGAGGTGGTTTGTTCATGTAGCAAAGAACGTGTAGGATTACTTGTGTTTGTAGGTGTAGATCGTCTATGAAAGAATGTGTAGCGTCAACACGTGCAAATGTATGATAGCGTCATAAGTGCCTGACGTCATTTGTTTTTCGGGTTGCTGTGTGTTTTGAATAATTCTTGGTTTGACGGTTTTTCTTGATGGATCTCGTTCTTGATGAGTTCGCTGTATGTTATTGCCAAGCCATGGAATAAAGATCTTCCTATAGAAAAACTCCCGCCGAAGTCCTGCTTCTACTTTCCTGGTGCGAGCTGGGACGGACCGCAAGTCAGAGACCACTTACCCGCAACATTGGTTCCCGAGACGGGAAATCGAAAAAAGTAGAAAAGCATGGACGCTGAAGGCGAGAAAAGATTAACGAGATCGGCCACCGCACGCGAAGAGGCAAAACAACAACCGGCAGAGGACATGTCGGTAATGATAAAGCTTCTGCTCGAAGAACAGAGACAGCAGCAGAAGAAGGAAGAAGAGAAGGAGCGGCAGCGACAGGAGGAGAAGGCAGAGCAGCAGAAGAAGGAAGAAGAGAAGGAGCGGCAGCGACAGGAGGAGAAAGAGCTGCAACAACAGCAAGAAGCAGAAGAAAAGCGACAGAAAGAACAGCGGCAACGACAAAAAGAGGAACAGAGGGAACAGCAGCGACGGGAGGAGGCAGAACAAAGGAGACGGGAAAACAAGGCTTTCACGGACCAGTTTTTCCTCGCCCTCACTAACCGCACGGACGAACTCCATACGGAGATCAAGGCGGTGCAAACCGAGATGGACGGGAAGATCAGCCGCCTAGACTCGTCCCTGGGAGAAGCAGTGGCAAGTGTCGAGGGAGACGTTGCACGCCTCATGGACGCGGTGACAGACCTTCAGGGGAGACTGGGGGAAAGGGGGACCTCTGAACGAAAACCCTCCTCCGATCCCCTCCCTGACCTCGGGCGATCATCAGGCTTATGCGCCACTCCGAGCTGCGGCGCCTGCTTTCGTCCCGGCCTGGGAGGGGGCCTGCATGACCACTGCCCGACCTCTACAGCAAAGGCATCAGACCTATGACGGTATGGCCCCGTGGGGGGGCTACCGAGTGCATTTTGAGAACGTGGCAGACATGAACGGCTGGGGAGAGAGAGAGAAAGCCGGACACCTCATCAACAGCCTGTCTGGTCAGGCATTAGGCGTCCTGGATACGTTGCCCATGGAGGACAGGGCTAATTACAGCGCCATCGCTCAGGCCCTCCACGACAGATTCCAGGACGCCAGGAATGCTGATCAGGCGAAGGCCATGCTCTGCGCGAGAAGGCGCAAGAAAGGTGAGTCTCTCCCTGAGCTAGCCGCTGACATTGAGCGGCTCGTGAGACGGGCTCACCCTGCCTGCAACCGGGACGCGGTGGATGACCTGTCCCGGGAGAAATTTCTCGAGGCCCTCGCCGATGGTGACGTGAGGCGGCAGGTGCAGCTGCTGGCTCCCACCACCCTCGCAGAGACAGTGAATACGACACTCCGCATCGAGGCCATCGCCCAGCGTGAGGACGCAGCGCCACGACTACCACAGCACCACAAGGTCAGGGCTGTGGGCAACCAAGATAGAGCCGCCAGCGATGGCGACGCTCTGCTGGCACAGTTCAGGCACCTCATGGAAGAGCTCTTGGAGAGAGCGAAAGATAACAACCCTCGTCGGGAAGGACAGCAATGACCCATCAAGTGCTATCACTGCGACAAGGTCGGCCACATCGCGCGTCACTGTCCGCGGAAGCCAGCCTCCTACCCAAGCCGCCTCCGTGGAGAGAAGCCGCCCCCCACACAGGAAAACTAGGATGTGCCGGACTTAGGGGGCAGAGTCCGGCATTTTACCCCCCTACTGCCCCGCGCCACCGCACCTTCAAATTAAATGGTGTGCGCTGTGATCCAGGAGGGCCGTCGATAGAAGTCAGCATTGACGGGTACCGGTGCAACGCGCTGGTTGATTCAGGGGCCACCGTTTCAGTCGTAAGGACCGGTCTTCGCCCCTTCCTGGAGAGGGGGGAGACGACAGTAGCCCTGACCGACGTCCAAAATGGCCCTATCCCCGTACATGGCGTGGTGGAGGCGAGACTACAGACCGGTGAGTTCACAGCCTCTCACATGTTCCTGATTGCTGACGTAGTGGAAGACGCCATCTTGGGAGCGGATTTCCTTCGGGACCATTCAGGGGTGATGGACTGGGGACGCGCTCTCCTGACTCTTGACGGGCTGCCGATATGGTTCGAGAGTGTTGAGGAGGCGAGAGCGTCCTAACCGCGCCTCTTAAAGGTAGGAAAGCCGCAGACGGGATCGACGGAAGGTGACTTGATCGTGCCCCTCCCAGGAGTCCTGCAGACTGTCATGGATGAGGGGAGCCAGGAACTCGACGCCTCAGCCCGGACCCGACTGGGTGAAATGCTGCGCGCCCACCGGGGGGCCTTCTCGTTGGCGGAACACGACAAGGGTCGGACTGGCTTCATACGTCATACCATCGACGTGAGAACGTCGAAGCCCATCAGGCAGGCCCCCAGGCCTATTCCCCTCGCCAGCCAGGAGATAGCGCGCCAAGAGGTCCAGAGGATGCTAGAACAGGGTGTCATTGAGCCCTCAAACAGCCCTTGGTCGTCCCCAGTAGTGCTGGCGAAGAAGAAAGACGGCTCCACGAGGTTCTGCGTCGACTACCGCCGACTAAACGACGTCACCAAGAAGAATTCGCACCCCCTGCCACGAATCGACCTGACCCTCGATGCCCTTTCGGGGGCTAGGTGGTTCAGCACCCTGGATTTGAAGAGTGGGTACTGGCAGGTAGAGGTCGAACAAGGGGACCGAGAGAAAACAGCTTTCTGCATGGACGGATGGGTTGTGGCAATTCTCAGAGATGCCTTTTGGACTGTGCAACGCACTGGCCACCTTCGAGCGTCTCATGGAGACAGTGCTTTAAGACCTCTTGCAGAAAGGCGTCCTAGTCTATCTGGATGACGTCATCGTATACGTACCGACACTTGAACAGGAGTTCCACCTCCTAGAGGCTGTGTTTCAATGACTGGAAGAGACCGGTCTAAAGCTGCACCCCCAGAAGTGTCGGCTATTCAAGAAGGAGGTCGTCTTTCTAGGCCATGTTGTAGGAGCCAATGGCATCCACACTGACTCAGCTAAAGTGCGCACCGTGCAGGACTGGCCTAGACCAAGGAATCTAAGGGAAGTCAATAGTTTTCTGGGCTTCTGCAATTACTACCGCCGGTTCATGCAGGGCTTCTCTGATGTCGCCTTCCCACTGCATCAACTGAAGGGGAAGAAAGCCCAGTTCCAATGGAGCGCCGAGTGCGAGGACGCCTTCCAAGTGCTAAAGCGGCACCTCACAGAATCGCCGGTCCTTGCCTACCCGAGGGAGGATGAGCCGTTCATACTCGACACGGACGCCAGTGACACAGGAATTGGAGCAGTACTGTCACAGGTCCAAGATGGCGAGGCGAGACCCATAGGATACTACAGCGCCTCGACCGCCCGCAGCGTCGATACTGCCCCGTACGGCCCGTTTGGAGGGAGATAACTGCCACGAGCCCCGTCATTAAGGCCTACTGGACCCAGTGGGATACCCTGGTGATGAAGGATGAAGCGCTGCACTGGAGGTGGGTAAACGAGAAGGGGGCCCACCACACCCTGCTTCCGGTCCTGCCAAAAGCAATGCAGGGAGAGGCCCTGAAGCAGCTGCACGACAGCCCGACAGCCGGGCACTTCGGATGCAGAAAGACATACCAGCGGGTCTGCAAGAGGTATTCCTGGGTCGGACGGTGCACTTCGGTTGAGGACTGGTGCTGCCGCTGCGATGTTTGTGCTTCACGTGCGGGACCCCGCGGGCGTCATCACGGCCCTGCCCAGGTCTACATGACAGGAGCACCCATGGAGAGGGTGGCGGTCGATATCCTGGGCCCCCTACCCGAGACTGAGTCGGGGAACCGGTTTGTCTTGGTCGCGATGGACTACTTCACCAAGTGGCCCGAGGCCTACCCTCTCCCCGATCAGACGGCCACGACAGTGGCCAGGGCTCTGGTAGAAGGCTTCTTCTGTCGATTCGGCATGCCCTGGGAGCTGCACTCCGACCAGGGGAGAAATTTCGAGTCGGCTGTCTTCCAGGAAACCTGTCAGCTAATGGGCATTAATAAGACTCGCTCGACGCCAGCCTACCCACAGTCCGACGGCATGGTGGAGCGATATAACCGAACCCTCATAGGGTGCCTATCAAAGTGCGTCAGCGACCACCAGAGGGATTGGGAGGACTATTTACCTTTCTCCCTGATGGCCTACCGGTCTGCAGTGCAAGAAGCGACGGGCATCTCCCCCAGTCGGCTGATGCTTGGGCGAGAGCTCAAACTCCCAGCTGACTTGGCACTGCCAAGGCCCCTGGGGGATACCCCCCGTGACATGCCTCAATACGTGATGCAGCTCCAGGATACGTTGCAGGCGGTACTGGAGTCCGCAAGGACCCACCTGCAGCAGAGCGCAGACCGGATGAAGGCTTGGTACGACCGCAAGGCAGACGACCAGACCTTCGCTGAGGGCTCGGCTGTCTGGTACTTCAACCCGCGAGTGAAGAAAGGACTCACCACCAAGTTGGCTAGGCCCTGGACGGGCCCTTACAGGGTTATGGGCCGGATTCACGAGGGGGTGTACTGCATTCAACAGCACTCTCGGGCCCAACCACGGGTGTTAAATTGGGCCAGACTGTGGGAATACCAGGGGGAACTTCCGCCCGACTGGTGGCGGTGTCCGCGCCGACAGCCTGACCCCCCCGACATCGATGAAGAGCAGCTGGAGGGAGGAGGGAGCCCTGGGTTGTCCTCGGAAGGTGAGAGCGACGATGAGACGACCCAGGAGGATGAGCAGGCGTACACCAAACGAGGGCGGCGTGTGGTGCGGCCGACCCGCTTCCTGTGAGGATTTCCTGCCGACTTGTGTGGAATGTACAGTGGTAGGACGACGGCGGGGCCGTGCCCGACCACGGGTGGAGGACCTCCGCCTGACTGGTAGGCGGACATCGATAAAAAGTGACTGGAGAGAGAGGGAGCCTTGGGTCGCCCTCGGAAGGTGAGAGCGACAAGGGAATAGCCCAGGTGCATGTGCGGATGCACCGATGTGTGTCGAGACCATGGCCCTGTGATCTGGGGGGTAACGGCTACCGCAAGGAAGCCTAAACCCCTATGTCGGGTCTTGCCACCAGTTTCATCTCTCTCTCTCCCCACCACGTGGACCACCAGGAAGAGCACACCAGCAGATGACTGATGAACGATTGTTACAGCCACCTAACTTGTTCACATTCATTCCTGTTGTGGTAATGTAGTTGGAGGTGTGGGAAGACCCACGAGGACGTCTTGGTCTCGAAAGAAGGGAGCTGTGTTGCGGAAGAATGTGAAGTAGACGTGCTTGCGAACAAACGTGGAAGAATGTGGAGGTGGTTTGTTCATGTAGCAAAGAACGTGTAGGATTACTTGTGTTTGTAGGTGTAGATTGTCTATAAAAGAATGTGTAGCGTCAACACGTGAAAATGTATGATAGCGTCATAAGTGCCTGACGTCATTTGTTTTTCCGGTTGCTGTGCTTTTTGAATAATTCTTGGTTTGACGGTTTTTCTTGATGGATCTCGTTCTTGATGAGTTCGCTGTACGTTATTGCCAAGCCATGGAATAAAGATCTTCCTATAGAAAAACTCCCGCCGAAGTCCTGCTTCTATTTTCCTGGCGCGAGCTGGGACGGACCGCAAGTCAGAGACCACTTACCCGCAACAATAACAATAGCTGCCTTCTCCATTCCTTCCCTTCCAGTGACCCTAACTTCAAAGTGGCTTTGTTCACAGATGGGCCTGGAAAACAATCACTGCCTTCTCTATTCATTCCCTTGATCCGCTTGGCTCAACTCACAGATGGGGGACCATCACAATGGTACCACTGGTGTTGAGCTCTGTTTTTTTAATTGTAAATACAGAATTTTAACCAAAGAACATAATCACTCAAAACATGTCTTCTTTATTAAAATTGTGATACTATTTATAAACTAACCAAAAAACATACCTTCAAAAACACGCTGTACTGATTGTAGATTGAAATGGTCTTTCAGTTCATTGTCTGCTGTTATTAGGCGTTGTCATGCGGTCTAAATCGACTGTTTTTAACAGTTTTCTAGATGTGGGGTACTCTATCTGACTGAAAATGAATTCAGTACTTTCACAATAAAGCCACCATGCTTTAACAGCACTCTAAAACATGTAATTTTCTTCGTTTTTAACGAAATTAAGTGGTCAAAGTGCACAACTGCAAGTGTTTACAGTTTTTTTTGTGACAAAGTTGGATGAATAATCCTATGGCGCCTTAGCCATGCAGTGGCAGGCGGCTGCTTGCCGACTGCGCTGCTTTGCTCCCCGCTCTCACTCCCTCTCTCAGCTTAAAAAGACAAACACTCACAGCATTAAATTAAAAAGGTGAACAGTCTGCTAATTAGAGGTGTTAATTAATGAGGTCAAACCGCCAACTCCTATACTACTTCTGACTATCTGGTTCTCAAGGCCCATGGCCAGCGACATTTTCGTGGTGAAAACAAAACCAAGATATTTATATCTATTCACCACTTCTAAAGATTTTTCACCTATGGTCCAACATCCATTTCTGACCAGAAACCCTCCTTTCCTAAAATCCATCACCTTTGTCTTTTCACTGTTAACTGTAAGACCAAGGTGACCGGAGGCAGTGCTGAGACTGTCCAGTTGGCGCTGTAGACCAGCTGGGGTATTCGATAACAAAACGACATCATCAGCAAACAGTAAAGAAAAGAATTATTCCTTTCCGGGAAGTAACTGCACCGCATGACGTCTATTTTTCCTAATGAAGTCAGCCACGTAAGTGGTGTATAAACAAAAAAGGATCGGAAACTCTACTGGCCCCTGCTTTATGCCAAGAGGACAGTCAAAGGGATACAAAAGACTGTTACCCCGGCGTACACTGGCCTCAACATGACCATACATGGCTTTGAGCATATTTACAAATTTAGTAAGCTTTGTTAAAATCCTCTACAGGCATGAACGGTTGACAGAGTCGAACGCCTTCTCGAAATCTACAAAGACTGTGTACAATTTGCCGCGACCATCACCAAAGATGTGTTTCACAACAATGGAATACAGAGTGAATATATGATCAATTGTGGAATGACCCATTCTAAAACCGGCTTGTTCAAAACTGAATTTGTTCTCTTCCTCCGCCCAAAATCGTAAGCGGTTTGTAAGGATGGACAGAAACAGTTTACTAACATTGCTTAGCAGTGAGATCCCTCTATAGTTATGGGGTTTCAACTTATCGCCAGACTTAAAAATGGGTATGATGATTGCACGACACCAGTTCCGAGGAAAGTACTGTTGTTGGAACATGACAGAGAACAATTTAGCAAGAAATGGAGCTATACAGTTGCCCGCCAGTTTCAAATAGTCCCCAGGGATGTCGTCCCAACCGGGAGCTTTACCAGAGCTCATTCTTGAGATGGCGCACCGGACTTCATCTACAGAAATAGGGGCATCCAGTTCATCATGTAAAATACCCGCACTCTCCTCGGGAATCACATCATAAATTTGTATTCGGTAAAACAAATTGTGAAAGTACTTGTGCCAAGCCTGTACATCTATGGAAGGCCGTATGACTCTCTGGTTTGCGGCTTTCCTTACCAGGGACCAGACTCGAGAGGGGTTCTTACCATTTCTTATGAGTGTTTCACATGTGGTTCTGTAGTGCTCTCGTTTCTTCAGTATGATCAGCATTTTATATTCGTTCCGTTGTACTACATACATATCTTTATAGGCTGCATCACTACATTTTCTAACTTGCCAGAGGGCCTCCTTAACCTTCCTCCTGGCGCTGCAACACTCCAAATTGAACCACCTCGGTTGCTCTCGGCTTCCCGATGACTCCCTAGAGGCTTTCCTGTACATGCAGCTCGCATTTGATAATAAAATATTATCAAACGTGTCTAGTGCGGGAGTCAATGTTTCTGTCTACAAAACCTATTGCACCGTTTATATCAGCAATAAACTCTGGTGAGGCAATGTTGTTACTCACATCTTGCAGCTTATCAGGGTCCCACACACATTTTTGTTGAGTTTCTTTTCGAGAGGTGTGTGTGTGTGGGGGGATGTTATTTTGGGATGGACACTTTCCCCAATTCTGATTTCCAGGGGCATGTGGCTGGAATATATTTCGTTGCCTACATGTAGATTGATGGGAATGTTACATTTATTCATTCCAACGAGACTAGTCAACTACACTGTTCCCTTGGCGCGAAAGGAATGTTAGACACCTGTCGCGTGATGCAACAACGGTACGACCAAGGCTAGGTCAAGTTTGAATTTTTGAACAGGTTGCTATGGGGATGGAGGGTCCAGGGGTTAGTACCCTCGCTCAGGGGTGGTGGTTCGACCTTGTGAAAGTGTAGTTTGCACGAGAATTACCCATCGTGCAACAGGTGGAAAAGCGTCACGTGGGGGTTTTCGCGCCTAACGAAAGCGTCAGTTAGCGGCATTCTCATCTCGTCTGTTGAGATGACCGGTCGTGTCGTGAGATAGCTCTTGGCGTGCACAGGAGCACGGCTTTTTGGGTCTCTGACGCGGGAGATTTTGACCAGGCGTCTTAACCTGAATCGACACGGTGTGAGTCGATGCTGCAGCTGGGTTGCTTGCAGGTGTATTTTTACAGCTGTTGAGGTACGTATGAGTGCGGATGAATGCGAATGTACGTACCAGCGCGTGTAGGTGCGAATGTGCATGTGGGAGCGTGTACGTGCGCGTATTCATTGTGGTGCACAAGCCTAGTTACGTAACTTGAGAAAACTTAGTAAATTCCCTTTTTAAACCTTTAAGTTTAAAACTGTAAGCTAGAGTTAGCTCGGCAATTTGGGCGAAAGGAACTTGCTTATTTTCTGTAACCAATGGGTTCAGTTTTGGCTACTGTAAGAACTCACGTGTGTAACGGGTTTTTTCCCGCTTACCTGGGCGTTCTAAGTTTTGTGAATTGGAGTGAATAGAACGCTCATTCTTGTGTGCGTATGTCGGGCGGTTGTGTCACGAGATATTGACTGTCTGCTTCTTTGGGTTGCAGGCTTTTTCCTTGTCTTGTCTTCTCTTCTTTTCTCTTTTCTTCTCTTTCCCCCTCTTTTCTTTTAACGACTTCCTTGGGTCGTGCCGCTGCTGCGAGTCTGCAGGAGTAGTTCATGGCCTGTTGAGGCCCTTCTGTTTGCTCTTATCTCGGCTGCCTGAGAGGTCTTGTCTTCCCTTCTCTTTTCTTGCCTTCCCTCTTTCTCCCGACCTACTCTCGAGGGTGACTGCGTGCTGAAGCTTTTCTTCTTCCTTTTCTTTTTTTGGTGTTTCCTTCCTTTCCCCCAATCCCCGTCCCGGCGGCTGCCGCCTGTCTTCACCTCGTTGGAGAGAATGGAGGGACCAGGAGTCGTGTATGCAGGAGGAGCATGTGGATGCTGCTTGCCCCTGCCCCGTCCTGAGTCTACACGAGGGAGGGAGGAACCCGGAGAGACTGCCTTCCGCTTCTCTACATTCTACGTTGAAGCGAGGACCGGACGACGTGGGTCGTCGTGTGTGGAGTGTGGATGTTGTGCTTTGCGCCTACCCCGAGCAAGCGGGAGTATTCACAGTGGGGTTTGGATACCTCATGGTTTTCCTGGAAGTTGCTGTGAAGGTTTCACGGATTACTGGTTGTATTCTGGACGCTGAGGAGAGCGGACGGTCAGTCAAGACTCGAGGTAGGGTTTAATCACTGGTTTTGAGTCTTTCCCTGTCTCCCCAGTTTCGGGTCCAGATTTGGTATCATTCCGCATGTCGCTGTAATAGCGTGGTGCCCCTTTAAGGAAAGGGCGACGTTGGTCTGTTAGATCCTTGCCGCCGGAGGGTGGTCGTACTTTGTGTTGTTTGGTCTTTGCCGCCGGAGGTTGGTTGTGCTTTGTGTTGTTTGGTCTTTGCCGCCAGAGGGTGGCCGTACTTTGTGTTGGTTGATCTTCACCGTTGGAGGGTGGTCGTGCTACGTGTTGGTTGATTTTTCACCACTGGAGGGTGGTTGTGCTTTGTGTTGGTTTGATCTTCCCCGCCGGAGGGGGGCGGTCCCCTTGGAGAGGGGGTGAGGTGGTGTGGTTAGGTCTTTGCTGCGAGAGCGCGGTGCCTTTTGAAGAGGCGTGACTATGTACTTTAACCCCGAGGGGGTAGTTCGTAAAATTTGTGTTTTCCTTCCATGTGCTTATGGGGAGCTCTGCGCCTGTTTGAGGTCAGCTGCTCACCCCCCTTTGAAGCACGAGTCATTAAGAGTTGTTTTGTGGGTGTGTGTGTGTCGCGGTTAAAAGGATTTTTCATCAGCTAAGCTAAAAACCTTAATTGCCACTTCCTGGGAACACTAAGATAAATAGATAAAATATGTAAACAAGCAACAACTAAAATAAAAGACACTGAGGGGGTAAATCCAATTTTTAAAACA
>JAWQFJ010013789.1:0-11682 GCA_034096865.1 Theodoxus fluviatilis | reverse complement strand
CTCCCATCTTTACATATAAATGTTTTCAAATTCAAAATTGACCATGGGCACAATGCGACTAAATTCGTGGTGTGCACATATATCGTTCAGTATCCGACGTGTTTTCAGTATCGTGTCAAATGAGTTTTCAGCATTATGTTCGAGGGTTGTTCCTATTAAAAAAGAACAAGAAACGATGTGTTTGAAATTTTTTGATTGTGTCCGAATGAGTATATATACTTGCCAGTTTTCAACAATTCCTCTATCACAAACACACGCGCGCATGCAAACGTGCATGAAAGTGCGCGCACACAAAAGCACTCGCGCAATGTACGTATATAGGCGTGCGCACATAGAGGCACACACATACTCACACACATACACGCGCGCGCAAGCACGGGCATGTGCGCACCCATATGCCGCATCGAAAGATAAACACTTGATTCTCTATTCAGCTGAATGAATGGAAAACACCACCACAGAAGCATCACATTTAAAACACATTTATTTCCAAAGCACGAACGAGTGCAGACAACCGTGACGTTTGTGTAGAGGGTGCATTACTCTGGTCCCGCATGATATCAATATCATCATATTTCGCCCCAAGTTGACTTTCACTTTAATAATGCGTTAAATGACGCATATTTCAATACGACGATTAATACAAACACTTCTTGATAAACATCTATAAATAATTCGACGTACTGACACTTACAATATCGCCATAAGAACGTACAAATTAAGGTGGTACGTACAGGCTTTTAATCAACGAAAACGTTCAGGTGATAACGAGTTTCGAGACATCAAGAAAAGATGGAGCGTTTCTTCCAGACTCAATTCCAGTGCTTGACGTCGAGTTTGAATGGAAGATGTACAAGGAATTGAAGTTGGGTGAATTAAGAAACAACTCATTATTTCCGTCACGTCACTGTACCAATCACTGCTGTTTGATTAAATATGACAATCGATCAAACTTTTGGTGTCACAGAAGTCAACAACAAAATTGCTGCAGGATTTTAATTACTGCAGCTTTGCTGTATCGATAGAGCCCTAAGGTTATATTTTTCTTTCTGTCAGTCCCAGTTCTGCATAACAACTAAGGCAAAACACTGTAAAAAGCTATGGCTTTGACCTTTAACAGCCATCGATCATGTCTCTCTTTGCTCTCCCTGTGACGTCAAATGAAGCCGTCTATTTGCATGACGCCTCTGAAAGACCTGCAGTAAAACATTCACCGAGTTCGTTGATGTGCATTAAAGCAAGTTCAATGCACATAGGTCTCTCACGAGATGAAAAGTTTATATTCGGCAGTCTGACAAGTCTTACTTGGTTCCTTTAGTACGAATTTGACTCGATATCGTAGCATACCTCACACTTTGCAGTAAGAAGCTTCTTGTCCATGGAAAAAATGAGCAAGAAATACAAAGACATATCACAGAGAAATGTTCTTGAAGGCACGGGATAGCTAGTCAAGAGATATGCCTTACTCACAAAACAACTAAAAGTTCATGTTTAGTTTCAACTCGCTTGCAAAGACGATGTCAGGTTTATTATATAAAGAAAAAAAGGAGGGAGGGAGAAAAAGGATGGAGAGAGGGAAAGAGAGAGAGAGAGAACGAACGAACGAACGAACGAGAGAGAGAGAGAGAGAGAGGGGGGGGGGGGAGAAAAAGAATAGAGAGGGAGGGGAATAGAGAGGGAGGGAAAGAGAGAGAGAGGGAGAGAGAGAGAGAGAGAGAGAGAGAGAGAGGGAGAGAGAGAGAGAGAGAGAGAGAGAGAGAGAGAGAGAGAGTTATTTTTTAAAACCTCGAATAAAAACACACAAAATTTCACTACGAAGTCCTTTCAAGGGACAACCATTAAAAAACCCATTGTTTCAAATTTGACATTAAAAAGTGCTCCGAGTGAAATGAAGCAGGTATTTATCATTTTTACCAACCATTCTCTTCCCAAGCTATTCGATACCGAAAGCTTTTCATGCGAATTAATGCAAATGGCTCGTGTGTTCATGAAACGAGTGTGCATTTGTGGTAGGCATGCACATACATAATGTACAGTATAAGCGTGTACAAGCGTTTGTGTTCCGTTAGAAGGGCAAATCAACAGCTCAGTGAACAGAAAAATTTCCATTGACTTCTTACTGAGTAGAGATGTTTGTCAGAGACTGGTAGAGAGTGTATCGTAGTTCTGGACAGATTCTGCAAGGTTCAATATATGATACACGTGCATTTCAACAAAGTTTACAACATCAATCACGACAGTAACACAAAACCAAATAACTGATGGACGAAGGTACGTGCCCACCTCACACAGGAGTAGGGGCTACTCTACTTGCCGACTTGTTGGCCATGTACCATTCCGCAGATGCTTCGACTTAGTACAGCAAGCCAGAGATGGTATGCAATTACAAAGTTACAAAATCTCACTTCTTTTAGGTCAAATATTGACATACAATACATGTCTAACTTTCAAGAAGAGGGGAAATTCTTTTGTTGCCTGACCAGGCCTGCATGCGTGGATGCTTGTGGTTTTCATGTTCGATCTTCCCAGTCTCAGTCTGGGCAGCTGGACTGTCTATCACAGGTGTTTCTGTCCATCTTGTCCATCATATCATGTGTGTGCGTATGTGTCCTGTCCGTCTATCAGTCCTGCCCGTGTCTGTCTGTCTGGTCCTGTTTGTCTGTCTTGTCCTGTGAGCGTGTCTGTCTTGTCCCGTTTGTCATGTCCAATATGTGTGTGTGTGTGTGTCCTGTCTGTCTTGTCCAATATGTAGAAAAGAAGTACTGGAGACTTTAGTCCAACTTCAAAATTGTATTTCAGAGCTTTCGGGGCCAAGTAGGCTCCTTCTTCAGTGAAATAAAAGGATATGTTTGAACGAGTCTGCAGACTCGTTCAAACATATCCTTTTATTTCACTGAAGAAGGAGCCTACTTGGCCCCGAAAGCTCTGAAATACAATTTTGAAGTTGGACTAAAGTCTCCAGTACTTCTTTTCTACTCGTTTACGAGTCCAACACCGGCCTCCCGTTTTCTTGTCCAATATGTGTGTGTGTGTGTCCTGTCTGTCTTGTCCTGTCTGTCTGTCTTGTCCCGTCTGTCTGCCTGTTGTCAGGTGTTATTATAGAATCAGTCTACCGGCCCAAAGGCCAGGGGTCAAGCAAAAAGCAGTTTGAAAGCTACCTGTGGATAATAATGATTGTTGATAGTAATGTTTTCGTATGACGTCACTACCATTATCTGTCCAAACACGACTCAGCCAGTCCCTCCATTCTCCCCCCTTGTGGGCTGGGGGTGACAGTAGACCCACCACACCTGCCTAGGCGATTCGTAAGAGGCTATTAGGATATTAAATAGAGAAATCGTGACTTGCTCTTCCTCTACTAGTTCTTTAAATAATTCGTTATCAATTGCCCTACAGAGCCTACAAAGGCTGATAGGCTGTAAAACTCCATTCTCCTACATTGTGCAGAATTATGCAATCTTTGGGCATTGAAACCCCCATCACAGTCCTAAATGCATACCGGTGTCAGAGAAGGAATTAAATACACTGCACTGCAAATGCATGCCTCAATTGGGGGGGGGGGGGGGGGGGGGGGGGGGCAATAAGAATCCCTTTCAGAAAGTTTTAAATGTACATGTTTCTTTTAAAGTTATTTCGCCAAAGAAACTCTTCTACAAGATCATGTTTGAGTATATGTGTAGTATGCCTGCGCATACATGTATAAATGTGCATGCGTGTGTATGTGTGCTTGGGTTGTATCTATGTGTCTAAGGGGGGAGGAGATGAGGAACTGACTGGCAGAGAGAGAAAAAAGGATACCAGAACTTATGTTTATATATTAAAATATCCCTTTTATCATACAAGTTTGCAAAACTTCAACTACAAACAACATAAGTTTCCACCATACAGTATAACCATCCAAATACATGGCAATGACTAAACTACAACAACCAAAACTTGCATCATGTACAGTCACTCCATAGTGACACCAGCCTTACCAAATCAGCACAACAACAACAATAAATGCTAAAACCAAAAAGCCAACAGAGCATTAAAACTAGACCTAGCACCATCAAATCACTGTCAAAGTCAAATTAGCCATGAACTAAGTAGCACTTGTATGAAACAATGTCATGGATATTGGACATCATAGATAAATAGTGACAGTGCAGTTTACCTACAATGATTTGTGAGTACTGTATGATGCAGTTTCAATTATAACTTGGTGGTAAAATGTTGCACATAGGTCTTCATGAACTATTTATTCAAATGTTTCACCATCAGCTATATGACTGAAGATATAAGCAGTCCCCGACAACAACAACAGCAAAGCCGTCAAAACTGACTTCAAGATGCTGGGGAAAATCTAAATAAGCAAGCAACAAGCAAGGTACAAGGCAGTATAATTTTCTGTAATCTAACATTTGGGCATTTAATTTATTACTTGCCATGAAAGACAGAAAAAAATGGACTGCAATAGTACAGAAATATTTATACAACAACAATGTTCCCTCAAAACTTAACCAAATAAAATTAAATTCTAAAAATGTCTCCTTTTAATGTGTTAATTTATACCTTATCAGGGTCTGTGAAAAAAACAACCAAAAAACTATGTGATGCACATATCCCAAAACAGTTTACAATGGGAGGGAAATCACATGAGCCTGTCAAGCTCATTTGTAATCTGTAGCCATACAAAATCTTCACCACGGGCACTCCCTGCTGACCTCCACCTTGGTGCACACCCTTTCTGCACTGCTCACGTGAGTTATGGAATAATGAAGCGTGTCTTTAAATGTGATTAGGAAAACATGTTGGTCCATCTCCAGCTCTCCGAGTTCAGACAACCATTAGGTGGCTGTGATACTGCATAAAAGGTTGACACATTGAAACGGTGCATCCACACCACCAAGTCTCTGCAGAGATATTCTCACTGCACTGAAGCAGTAACAAGTGTAATTCATCCTGCCATGTGACAGAGACTACAGATAAATATTCTAAAGTTCGTCTTGTAAATCTTCCTCATGTCAAAAGATGACAAAGTCATATAGCTGGGCACGAGAGAGAGAGAGAGAGAGAGAGAGAGAGAGAGAGAGACAGAGAGAGAAAGACAGAGAGAGAAAGACAGAGAGAGAGACACAGAGAGAGACACAGAGAAACAGACAGATGTCACACGGCGAATTTTGAGGAGGTGGTGAATAAGGGCCTTTAACATCCTGGCGACAAGGTAGGCGTAATATTGGAAAGTTTGCTGTGTTAGAAAAGGGTAACCTCGTGCGAAGCAATGGGGAGAGTGAATAGAGCTCACAGGGCGCACGGACTAGTGGAGGTTCTAGGAACGGAGAAGGTTTTGGTCCGTGCAAGTTGCTTGTGAGAGGCTCACGGGAGATTTGAGAAGGAGGTCGGAGAGGGGAAATCGAGGCAGACGGAGGTGGAGCGCCAGAGGGTGAGGAGCTATGGTGCTGGTATCTGGAGAACCTGAGCTGTCTACGGTTGAGAGTCAGGGGACGCTGTGTGGCCCACAGTGGAGACGGCTCGTGCCGAGAGTCTCGACCAGGATAGCGATTACCTGCCGTCGTGCGGAGTGAGAGAGCCGGAGGGCTAGGAGCTACGATGTTGGGTCGAGGAGGAGAGCCGGATCACAGAGGAGATTTCTCGGTTGTGAGAGCGCGACCCACGGGAGTGGGCGACATGCGGTTGTGTCGAGGAAGGATGTTTTTCCCAGTGAGTACAAATTGACGTGGAGTCGGTGGGGTTGGATAACTCTGTATTTGTTAACTGGAAGTACATTCTACTTGTGCCTGGTTTGAAGGGAGTGTGTGTCCGTATGGCATAACGATTCTCTGAGGACAGTGGTGAAATTACGCTCAACTTTGTTCCAATTTGGGATTGGGTATTTGATGTTGTGAACTGTGGGAGGTGGAAATGCAACGTCACTTGGTATATGTATGATTTGTTCGCATGTTTGTGTATTGTTCAATTTGTGCGCGGTTTGTCTAACGCGTGAAAAGGAATTTGATTTCCGGTTTATGCCTGCAGTTGTAAAAGCATTGGATAGGGGAAGGCATATCCCTCTTGAAGCTGTATTGTTGTTCCGTGATGTGATTTTTCTCCCGTTGCATGTTTGGAATTTGGGAATTTGGAGAGGGTTGTGAAGTTATATCCATGTACCCTGTGTGGGGCGAAGTCTTGGATATGGTTTTGTGTTGAGGTGGGTCGGTATGACAAATGATTTGTATTTTTGTTGATGTTTGGATTGTGGGTCGGTGTGGCCCCGGGTTAAAAGAATTTTTGGTCAATTTGGTTGGAGTTGTGAGTTAGAATTGTGTATTGAAAATATGGACAAGACAAGTGGAATTCTGGTTTAGTTTAGTATTGTTTTGTGGAATTGGATTGTCTTGATGATCAGTGATTGGATGCTGGTGTGGCCAGGTTCATGCTAGTGATTTGGATTTTTGGTTGTTTGTTGATTTGGATAGTGGTGGTAGGTCATGATAGTGATGGTTAACTGTGGTGTACCCTAGGATTGTGTTAAGTTGGATATTGTTGTGATTTGAGGATTTGATTGATGGGATTGTCATGTATTGAGACTGGCTTTTGGGGAGAGTTGAGATGTTGTTGGTTGAGGTGGGGTTCTTATGTGGTTTAGATTTTGAGTGAGTGTGGTTGAGTTGAGGAGGAGGTTGGGTTGTTGAAGAAAAGGAATTGTTTTGGTTTTATGATATGTGTTTTTTTATGATTGAATGTGTACGTTATTGATGGGTTGTGTTAGAGTTTTGTAAAAATAAATTGAATTGTTAATTTATTTGCGTGTTGTGCATTGTCTCTTTTGATTGGATGTTATGTCCCTCTCGGAAAAAGTCCGAGTAGGAAGGGACCCGTGACAAAATGGGGGCTCGTCCGGGATCCAATCAACTGGTTTTGTAATTGTGTTTTTCTGTTGTATGGTTGAGATGAAATTGTCGGTACCCTGGATGAGTTGGGGTAGAGTCCGTGAGGTTAGTGGTCTGATGACTGGGGGTGGTTGTGGGGATGTAGTTTGCTTGGCTTTCAGTGGTTGATGGCCGAGTCAGACCGGTCGGTACGAGCGTCAACTCTACGGCAGCGTTCTCGCTGTCTGAGTCCGTCGCCTACTCCCGGGATATCCTCGCCACTGCTGTCCCCGGTGTTGGAGATGGCGGAGAGGTCCCTGTTCGAGCCGTTGGGGACCCTTGTTGAATCTTATCCATCGACGCCGGTCACTACAGGACCCGCAACTACGACTACGTCCACGACCACCGTCGCCTTCTCACCTCAGCTGAGGGAAGAGGCGGTGTTGGCGTTCGGCAGCGTCTCCTCGCCCATGATGTCCAGGGCGTATACCGGAAGGGATAGGGGGGGTCCGCTTCCTTTCCGCCTGGCGTCACCGCTACTGACGTCGTACAAGTCCCCTCCACAACAGGTCACAGCCAACGTAGGAGCAAAGCGAGAGCCTCCGGGCAGTGGTGATAGTCCTCCAGTGCAGGGGGAGTCCATAGCATCAGTGTTGGAAATGATGCAGCAGATGCAACGAGAGACACTGGAGCTTAGGAGGGAGGCTGAGATGAGAGACGCTCGGCACATGGAGGACATGGCGAGTATCCTGCAGGCGGCTGTAGGGCAAGGTCCGCTCCGCTCTCAAGCGGAGACCCCTGTCGACAATCAAGTTGACGTGGATAGGAGGGACAATTATCGACTCCATTTAGAGAAGTTTCAAGATGAAGAGGACATTGACCGATACTTACTACACTTCGAGAGAAACGTAGAAGCACATGGTTGGAGGAGGTCTGAATGGGGTCGGCGGCTGTCTCCACTTTTGCAGGGAAAGGCGAAGGAGGCGTGGCTCCGCATGGATCACCCTGAGAGTCTTGACTATGAGAAAATCAAGAAAGTTCTTCAAGAAGCCTTCCACAAGTCCGCCGATCAGTACCAGAAGACATTCCGGTCTATTAAGAGGGAAGGTGATGAGAATTTTAAAGAGTTCTTCATTCGTCTGAGAACTGCTCTCATCAGCTGGCTTTCTCATGAGGAGGTAGACTTAGGAGACGCAGAGGGCATCCTCGACCTCTTCCTCAGAGAACAGCTGTTGCGGGGCTTCTCATCAGAGCTCCTGCAACATGTCCTTGAAAAGGGAAAAGCGACAGCTAAGGAAAGTGCGACTCACGCGTTTAATCACTTGGAAGCTCGTCGCATGGCCCGGTCGGCAACGTCGGTCTTCTCGCGAATCAACTCAGGAGACAGGACAGCTACGCAGCCTGAGGGAGAAGAAGACAGTTCTGATCCGAGGTCGAGTATCCGGAATGCGAACAAGGGGACACTCGAGTACGATGAGCAATACGCTGGTTCCGCGACGGTGACGAATGCAAAAGGGTTCCGGGGAAGATGCTTTGTGTGCAAGGAAATCGGGCACATGGCTCGAAATTGTCCGAGAAGAAGCGCACTCAAGGCCATACGGTCGCGGAGGGATGTCGTGTCGCCAGCATCACCGTTGGAGACGTTGTGCGAGGCCTGCGAGAGGAAGGGTTTCGACCCAGAAGCTGCACGGGTGAGGGTAAATGGCATCGAGGTCGACAGTCTCCGGGACACAGGCGCCGATGAAATATTCGTCAACCCGGATCTAGTCCGAGAGACGGACTACACGGGAGAGATCCGGGAGGCGGCCATGGGAGACCCTGAGTTCCGGAACTCGTACAGAGAAGCCATCATCGACCTAGACTCCCCGTACCTTCAGGGTCGACTCCATGCACTCGTCATCGACAAGCTGCGGCCTCCGGTGTACATCGGAAACCATGCACAACGGGAAACCGGGGAGTGGGAGGATGTCCCGGTATACCCGCGTCGCGATCTCTTGAGAGGGGTCGGCACCCGAGCTGGGGTTAGGCGCAAGCAAGGGCTGGTGCAAAGGAAGGATGGGGAGATTGCAAAGCTGAGGAAGACTCTGGCCAAGAAGTATGAGGAGCTGAGAAGACAGGAGGGTCAGACCCAGGGCCTCAAACAGATGTTGGACATCGTCACCATGGAGAAAGGGGTGATGAAGTTCGAGAAGGTTAAGGCAGAAAAGGCTCTCGAGCGACTAGAGGCAGAGAAAGCGGAGGTTAGCACGCAGCTGGACAGCTGTCGGATACAGGTGACCAAGCTGGAGGCCAGTGCCAAGGCCACCGCCAGTGTGGATTCTGTCCGAGAACGGCTGAAAAACTTCCAGGACTTCCGGGAACAAGCAGTCAAGGCGCGTCACAAGACAACGGAAGAAGCTGGGCAGGTTGAACAGGCTCGACAGGTCGAAGGGGCTTGGCAGATCGAAGAGACCCATGAGGCGCGAGGGATTCAGGAGTCTCAAAAGGCTCGGAGGATTCAGGAGTCGCTACGGGGCCAGGAACAGTCCTACTTTTGGTTGAAGTCTTGCTTGTTGGTGATGCTGCGTCTTGCCACAACAGCTATGTTATTAGGCCCTGCCATACCGGAAATCACAGAAGGTCCGATGGAAATCAAACGGGCTGTCAGCGCCTGCTATGTGATTTTAGTAATCTTTCTAGTCGAAGTGATGTGCAGTATCTACAAGGCTGGAAAGACTGTGGTGGCACCAGTGCGGTGCGCGAACTCAACAGTGCACAAAATCAGGCCAGCTATAACCATGACTCTATTCCCAACCATCATCACCACCGGGCCGAGAACTATATGGTCGAAGAGACTCCTCCGACAGATGCCACAGCGGATGGTGAGGGCGATGCTGGAAAAAGGACTTGCTCAGGGGCGGGGACAGAAAAGCGGTGTGTATGGTAGGGGTCGAAGTGGTGGGACAAGTGATACTGGGTGTCCCAGTCCAGGGTGCCTTGCAGACTCGTGGTCCAGCTGACAGGTGTAACAGCTGGGAGGGGATCTGGCCGACAGGGGTGTGTGAAGGTAGTAAAATTCGTCCGTGTGTTTTTTTTGGGGGGGTTCTATCAGATGATAGAACTTGAGGGGGGGTTTTGTCACACGGCGAATTTTGAGGAGGTGGTGAATAAGGGCCTTTAACATCCTGGCGACAAGGTAGGCGTAATATTGGAAAGTTTTGCTGTGTTAGAAAAGGGTAACCTCGTGCGAAGCAATGGGGAGAGTGAATAGAGCTCACAGGGCGCACGGACTAGTGGAGGTTCTAGGAACGGAGAAGGTTTTGGTCCGTGCAAGTTGCTTGTGAGAGGCTCACGGGAGATTTGAGAAGGAGGTCGGAGAGGGGAAATCGAGGCAGACGGAGGTGGAGCGCCAGAGGGTGAGGAGCTATGGTGCTGGTATCTGGAGAACCTGAGCTGTCTACGGTTGAGAGTCAGGGGACGCTGTGTGGCCCACAGTGGAGACGGCTCGTGCCGAGAGTCTCGACCAGGATAGCGATTACCTGCCGTCGTGCGGAGTGAGAGAGCCGGAGGGCTAGGAGCTACGATGTTGGGTCGAGGAGGAGAGCCGGATCACAGAGGAGATTTCTCGGTTGTGAGAGCGCGACCAACGGGAGTGGGCGACATGCGGTTGTGTCGAGGAAGGAGGTTTTCCCGTGAGTACAAATTGACTTGGAGTCGGTGGGGTTGGATAACTCTGTATTTGTTAACTGGAAGTACATTCTACTTGTGCCTGGTTTGACGGGAGTGTGTATCCGTATGGCATAACGATTCTCTGAGGACAGTGGTGAAATTACGCTCAACTTTGTTCCAATTTGGGATTTGGTATTTGATGTTGTGAACTGTGGGAGGTGGAAATGCAACGTCACTTGGTATATGTATGATTTGTTCGCATGTTTGCGTATTGTTCAATTTGTGCGCGGTTTGTCTAACGCGTGCAGGGGAATTTGATTTCCGGTTTATGCCTGCAGTTGTAAAAGCGTTTGATAGGGGAAGGCATATCCCTCTTGAAGCTGTATTGTTGTTCCGTGATGTGATTTTTCTCCCGTTGCATGTTTGGAATTTGGGAATTTGGAGAGGGTTGTGAAGTTATATCCATGTACCCTGTGTGGGGCGAAGTCTTGGATATGGTTTTGTGTTGGGTGGGTCGGTATGACAAATGATTTGTATTTTTGTTGATGTTTTGATTGTGGGTCGGTGTGGCCACGGGTTAAAAGAATTTTTGGTCAATTTGGTTGAAGTTGTGAGTTAGAATTGTGTATTGAAAATATGGACAAGACAAGTGGAATTCTGGTTTAGTTTAGTATTGTTTTGTGGGATTGGATTGTCTTGATGATCAGTGATTGGATGCTGGTGTGGCCAGGTTCATGCTAGTGATTTGGATTTTTGGTTGTTTGTTGATTTGGATAGTGGTGGTGGGTCATGATAGTGATGGTTAACTGTGGTGTACCCTAGGATTGTGTTAAGTTAAAAAGAGGATATTGTTGTGATTTGAGGATTTGATTGATGGGATTGTCATGTATTGAGACTGGCTTTTGGGGAGAGTTGAGATGTTGTTGGTTGAGGTGGGGTTCTTATGTGGTTTAGATTTTGAGTGAGTGTGGTTGAGTTGAGGAGGAGGTTGGGTTGTTGAAGAAAGGAATTGTTTTGGTTTTATGATATGTGTTTTTTTATGATTGAATGTGTACGTTATTGATGGGTTGTGTTAGAGTTTTGTAAAAATAAATTGAATTGTTAATTTATTTGCGTGTTGTGCATTGTCTCTTTTGATTGGATGTTATGTCCCTCTCGGAAAAAGTCCGAGTAGGAAGGGACC
>JAWQFJ010013787.1:12500-15669 GCA_034096865.1 Theodoxus fluviatilis | reverse complement strand
TTTCACTGAAGTTTTTTGCCCTTGCCTTTCTCTCTTTTTTCTTGCTAGCCATTTTTTTCTATCTACTCCACGTATTTAGATATAGATCAGTATCTATGCGAAGAAAACACAACGTAACCACGGTAACCACACACGGTGTGTGCGTGAATCACTGAATGAGTACGAATGCACATGTCTGGGTTGAACATCTATAATACACTTCCTCCTCTGTGTGACTGTGTGAGTGTTAATTCAGCGTCTATGACATGCCAAAGGAAAGCAAAACATGTCATAATAGGAGCTTCCTGAACCTATCCATCATGTTTAAAATATATGGTTGATTGTTCCTGGGCCGATAGCTTAGAAATGGATTTACATGCTTTACAAACACTCCGTCATAGCAATTCTCTAATGGCTCAGCTGGTAGAGCGTTCGACTCTTGGTCATGCATGACCAGGTTTGATTCTGCGCTAAAACTTTTTTTTTCTTCTCTTTTTTCGAGAGGTTGTGGTTTTTTTGTGTTTTTATGTGTGTGTGTGTTTTCCCCCTCTTTTCTCGAGAGGTTGCGGGTTCGAACCCGATCTTTTTTTAAATGCCAAAACCTGGAGGTTCAGCGCCAGCGGTTTTTATTTTACAACAGGATTAAATGCGAGTTGGCAGAGCAAACATAGAAATGACAGACGATTTCAGAATTATGTAACATGCATCAGTTGCAATGCCATGAAAAATTCTCGCTTTCGACTCAGCACGCAGATTCGGTGTTTTTCAGGCCACACGGAATGGTGAGCACTTCTATAAACCGAGGATCAATCCAAATTTTTGGCGGTTATTATTTTCAAAACGCTCGAAAATACCCGAAAAATGGTCCCAGAAGCTAGAAATAGCTCAAACTCCATTTTTGGGAAAAATCATAATCATCCAGTTTTCTAGCATTTTGCTCCAGCGTCTTTGCGTACCGTTATCTGGATCAGCCGCATGTTGTATCAGGCTAGCTAGCTCGTTTTGCACTGGCGGCAAGGGGAAGTGGGTCAGAGCGACCTGGGGTGCTCGCTTTATGCAACACGGGCATGTGTTATGTAACCGTGCATGCCGAACCTGGCTAAAGCTGCCGGAACAGTTTTCAAACAAGCGCCGAGTAAAGTTGATGGGGGTGGGTACACAAATTGCATGTGTTATATTCATGCGTTTCATCTTGGAAGTTGTGTCTGAAAGTGACACATTAATATGGTTGATTTTTTTTTGTCACCTGCGATAGGCTGCTTTAGCCTTTTTTTCCCCTTGTGCAGTCACACACTTTTTTTTATCTAGTTTGGAGTATGAGAGTATGACTCGTACAACTGTATACATGCGTTTTTCATTCAGACTGTACATGACATTTGCTTGCTTTATCTCTTTGTTTCTTCTGACTTATTATTCAGCCATCTTACATTCTGTAAATGTTTCGTTTCAGCTGTATCATTCTTGCACCAGTCCCCACGGTTATTGAAGACAAATAGCAGGACTGGGTTTCCTAAACTGTGAACAACCAATGCTAATAAAAGTTGGTATGTAATTTCTTGTGTGGTCTTTGTCAAGGAGAAAATGCATCCCACAGCAAGTTGTCCATTCACAGAATCAGTCAGTGCTTACACAAAATCAAATCAGAATAGCCTCCTCAAAATTAATGGAGTATATAAAACATGAAATCCTCATATTTCAAACAAGAAACATAGACTAACACACACACTGACACACACACAGACCATGCATGCACGCACGCACACATACACACACAGTCTCTCTCTCTCTCTCTCTCTCTCACATAGTCTCTCTCTCTCTCTCTCTCTCTCTCTCTCTCTCTCTCTCTCTCTCTCACACACACACACACACACACACACACACACACACACTCACACACAGAGGCATTCACATGCACATGCACTCACACAAACACAGACACATGTTACGAAAAACGGGGGAGGAGGAGAGGAGAGCGGTGTTGTTCCATCCGCAATCCTCTCGCTGGTGGATCCCGTTCCTTGCGGGACCCTCAGGCTTTCCCAAGCAAGACCACGGTGTCAATGATGCTTCGGCGTAACCCCTTTATTCACTACTGGAGAATTCCTGGCCACTGGGGGTCCCTGGGGAGGGGGATGGCAGAAGTTCGCTAGCTGTCGTCCAGGTCGTCCGATCTTCCGCCCCCTAACTCTCGGACCCTCTGGCCGCAGGGGCCAGAGGTCAGGGGAGAGGGGGGGAACTGAGTGGGAGAGTGAGCGAACTGGGAGTAAGAGAGAGAGAGAGAGAGAGAGAGAGAGAGAGAGGGAGAGAGAGGGAGAGAGAGAGAGAGAGAGAGAGAGAGAGAGAGAGAGAGAGAGAGAGAGAGAGAGAGAGAGAGAGAGAATGCTGGGCGTTGTTCACATTATACACCCTCGGCCGGGATGAGGGGACGATGCTTCGGTCAATATCAAGGCATCTCATGAGAACAAAGGTACTATCTATAGCGGAGAAGGGAGCAGCGAGAACAAAGGGGGGTAGGAACATTCTGGGAAGTTCCTTGACTGCGAACAAAGAATTCACAACACACACACTTACACACACGCACACACGCATGGCATATCACCAACAGAAGCAGCTGTAACAACAATAACAAGAGCCAGAAATACAACAGCAGTCACCACGACAACGCCTGGATTCTAACGCACTTTAGTCAGCCAATCACGAGCGCCAAGCAGTGCTAGAAAAGCGCTCAGACATTCCGCTATTGTACAGTACAGCTGTAGCATAAGGTGAATGAAAAGCTTCCAGAGGCGGGCCACACTAGTGGACTCTTCCAAGGAGAGGGGTGTGGGCAAGACAGCCAAGATGGCGGGCCACACAAGCTAGTGGGCCACAGCATCAGACTAGCAAGCAATCGTGGTTGGTTAATTCACAGTGATTTAGCAGTTTTTCACACACAGAACGACAAAAGAATCTGAAAATTCGGGGGTGGGGGGTGGAACTCGTAAAAACGCAGCCAATCAGATGTTGTGGCCCGCCAGCTTGTGTGGCCCGCCAGCTTTGGCCGTCTTTCTCACACCCGCACCTCTCTCCTTGGACGAGTCAATGGGTGTGGCAAATCTCTGAAAGCTTTCTCTAAGTGAGCGCTCTGGAGCGTTCTGCTGCATCAAACATTAGAGGTAAGGGGTAATGGGTCAGAGCGTGGCTGCCGCGC
>JAWQFJ010013787.1:0-5000 GCA_034096865.1 Theodoxus fluviatilis | reverse complement strand
ATCACAATCTGTGCATTGACAAAATGAGCTATCGGTGTAATGAAGATTCGGGTACTGAACTGGTTAAGGCATACAAGGGTGCCCTGTACTATACTGATTTGCATCATACCAATGTGCAATGTTTTAAGCTGTTTCATACTGAACTGCACTGTATGAGCACTGTATGTGTGTGTGTATATTAGGGCATAGTGTATCCTACTTCTTTGCTTAACAGCCAACTATGCAGAGAATATGGGAGGGGTTGACTAGGCTTTGACTCACAGTGCACTCACAGGAAATGATGGGCACTAATGCCCTTCCTAGGCGGAATACAGTGTGGGTGACTCAGAAAGCAGTGAGGAAACTATAACTATAAGCATGTGAAATTTCTTATTGCATTTTTTATCTCACTGAAGAAGAAGCAGAGCAGAATTGGGGCAGAAGAAATGAAGCACATGAGAGATTAACATAGGAGAACAGACATTTAAGGTCTTTCATTTTCTTTGAAGCTTTCTTTAGATTATAACACATTCCTGTCTTTAACATCAACTCCATGTTTGTCACTTTGTCCATGTTTTGCTTTAGAGACATGACTTAATGATAATTCAGGTCAGTCCTCCAAAAGAAATATTCTGTTTAAATTGTAATGTACATGTACACATTTATATCAATTGTCATGTTGCTAACAACCATTGTGCTTGGAAAGTTATGTTAAACAGAACACACTGACAAGGGTCACATGGTGGGAGAAGCATCTATAAAATTATGAAGCAAAGAATATGAATTTTGTATTCATTTGGTTGCTCATCCTTTTTAAAAGAACGTAGAGCATGCTCTCTCTCTCTCTCTTTCTCTTACACCCACGCGCGCGCACGTGCACACACACACACACACACACACACACACGGAAGCCCCTTGTGTACCAGCTCAGCTTGGGCATGTTCGACCTTGTCCAAGTGAATGGGTCCTTTCCCGTGCGAACGAAATAAAACAAAAAGCTATGACAGTGTTTATAAATAAATAAAAATAACAAGAGGCATTGCTGGCTGACACAACATAGGAGAAGAAATTTTGATGTACGCGTTCAATTTCTGATGTTTTTTCGATCCGGTGACAATCGTTCGAGTGATCGAAGTCAGTAACGTCAACACTACACTCTACAGCCACTACAAAAAGCACAACAGGTGGTAGATTTCACCCCACGAACAATTCATGTAAATAATTCATGAAGATGTCATCCAAAAAGGTGCATCGTTCACGATAAACTGATTTCTGCTAATCGAGTGTGCCTTTTGCAGTTTTGGAGACCGGTTGTGGGAGGGAGGGTCTGTGCGTTGCAAGGGAGAAAACTCAATGACCCACCAGCCGGCGAGACACCTCCATTATTTCATTGAAATACTTGATTGCTGGCCTGAACTTTTCTTGCATATCGCATAAGAAGAACACCGTCTGATCGGCTTTCAGATCACCGAATCTACGTTCTGATACAGCCATGACGAATTAACAGAGGTACGAAATTTGCAAAGCACGATGCACTTGCTTATTCACCGGATGTCAACACTGGGGAGAGTTCATTATTCAGAATTCCGAAGAGGTCAAAATGTAGGACTGCTACATCTCGCCTCACCTCGCAGAGACCGAGAAAAATAGAGGAAAGTCGGGAGAGAGAGATCGTGCACACAGACAAAAGAGAATTCTGTGTGCGCCCCACATGAATACATCATGCGTTCGCCCCACCCTGAGAAGTAAACAACAAGCGTATTTTTTTTTTTAAACGTTTGCAACATGAACGACGACCACGAAAAGAACGTTGACGACAACAACAATGACAACAACAACAGCAGCAGCAACAACAACAACCAACCGCATATCGATCGCAAATTCGGTGTTGTGTATGTTCGAGTTGGTCGGTTCAAAGTAAATTTCAGTAGTATCCTAACCCCCATGCACTCCACCCTCTCTCTCCCTCTTTCTCTCTCTCTGACATAGTTTTCCATGCTTTCATCTGACGCCTAGACATTGGAACGGCTAAGTGTGTATTTTACATTGTCCATTCTTCACTTACTTCAAACCATCCCTGGCTGAAATATTGGAGGGGTTCCGGCTGATTGGGGGTGGGAGAGTAGGGGAGAGAGTGTACACCAAGAGGCTTTGGCCTACATGTATGTATTTGTTTTTAACATTTGGATGTTTAAGAAATTGTTTTTTATGTACATATATGTCATTGTAGTCACTTCAAGTTCCATACTTAAATTTTGCTTCGCTGATACACTATCTATCCATTTTAGTATGTTTAAGAAATTGCAAATGTATAATTCTTGCGATAATTATACTGACTCTCTCTCTCTCTCTCTCTCTCTCTCTCTCTCTCTCTCTCTCTCTCTCTCTCTTCTCTCTCTCTCTTTTCTCAAGCTCTCTCCCTCTCTCTCTCTCTCTCTCTCTCTCTCTCTCTCTCTGTCTCTCTGTCTCTGTATCTCTCTGTCTGTCTCTCTCTCTCTCTCTCTCTCTCTCTCTCTCTCTCTCTCTCTCTCTCTCTCTCTCTCCTCCCTCCCTCCCTCTCCCCCACCCTCTCTCTCCATCCCACCCACCCTCTCTCTTCAACCCACCCACCCTCTCTCTACAACCCACCCACCCTCTTACTCTCATTCTCTCTTCCCTTCCTCCCCTTTCCCCAGCTCCCCCCCCTCTCTCTCTCTCTCTCTCTCTCTCTCTCTCTCTCTCTGTCTCTCTCTCTCTCTCCGCTCTCTCTCTCTCTCTCTCTCTCTCTCTCTCTCTCTCTCTCTCTCTCTTACCACATTTGAATATTTTGCCTCAAGGGCTGAATGTAAGAAAGGCAATACTGCCTAATTCACTACACTTGTAAAATAAAGTTCGTTCGTTCGTTCGTTCGTTCTCTCTCTCTCCCTCTCTCTCTCTCTCTCTCTCTCTCTCTCTCTCTCTCAATTAGACAAGAAGCTGTAGAAATTACAAATGCCATGAGGCAAACTTGTAAACATTGTGACAGGCTTGAGGCCTAACAAATAAACTATGTCATTCATTCGTTTGTTCGTTCTCTCTCTGTCTTTCTCTCCTCCTACTCCGCTCTCTCTGTCCCCTCTCTCTCTCTCTCTCTCCTCTCTCCTCCTGTCTCTTCTCTCCTCTCAATGTCAGGGACAACAATTGAACAGTGCTGGAAAGCCAGGGGTCTGCGCCGTGAACGGGCACGGAAATATGCAATGTCAGGGCGGGCTTGGGACAGTGGATGGAGAGATAGAGTGACTTGCGTAGTTACTGCTTGGATGAGAGAGAGTGACCTGCGTAGTTACTGCTTGGATGAGAGAGAGTGACCTGCGTAGTTACTGGCTTGGATGAGAGAGAGTGACCTGCGTAGTTACTGCTTGGATGAGAGATAGAGTGACCTGCGTAGTTACTGCTTGGATGAGAGATAGAGTGACTTGCGTAGTTACTGCTTGGATGAGATAGAGTGACTTGCGTAGTTACTGCTTGGATGAGAGAGAGTGACTTGCGTAGTTACTGCTTGGATGAGAGATAGAGTGACTTGCGTAGTTACTGCTTGGATGAGAGATAGAGTGACTTGCGTAGTTACTGCTTGGATGAGAGATAGAGTGACCTGCGTAGTTACTGCTTGGATGAGAGAGAGTGACCTGCGTAGTTACTGCTTGGATGAGAGAGAGTGACCTGCGTAGTTACTGCTTGGATAAGAGATAGAGTGACTTGCGTAGTTACTGCTTGGATGAGAGATAGAGTGACTTGCGTAGTTACTGCTTGGATGAGAGATAGAGTGACTTGCGTAGTTACTGCTTGGATGAGAGATAGAGTGACTTGCGTAGTTACTGCTTGGATGAGAGATAGAGTGACTTGCGTAGTTACTGCTTGGATGAGATAGAGTGACTTGCGTAGTTACTGCTTGGATGAGAGATAGAGTGACTTGCGTAGTTACTGCTTGGATGAGAGATAGAGTGACCTGCGTAGTTACTGCTTGGATGAGAGATAGAGTGACTTGCGTAGTTACTGCTTGGATGAGAGATAGAGTGACCTGCGTAGTTACTGCTTGGA
Organism: Theodoxus fluviatilis; assembly: GCA_034096865.1. Lineage (NCBI taxonomy): Eukaryota > Metazoa > Mollusca > Gastropoda > Cycloneritida > Neritidae > Theodoxus > Theodoxus fluviatilis. The sequence goes on along the minus strand of JAWQFJ010013787.1, from coordinate 965 downwards.
TGAGAGATAGAGTGACCTGCGTAGTTACTGCTTGGATGAGAGATAGAGTGACTTGCGTAGTTACTGCTTGGATGAGAGATAGAGTGACTTGCGTAGTTACTGCTTGGATGAGATAGAGTGACTTGCGTAGTTACTGCTTGGATGAGAGTAGAGTGACTTGCGTAGTTACTGCTTGGATGAGAGATAGAGTGACTTGCGTAGTTACTGCTTGGATGAGAGATAGAGTGACCTGCGTAGTTACTGCTTGGATGAGAGAGAGTGACTTGCGTAGTTACTGCTTGGATGAGAGATAGAGTGACCTGCGTAGTTACTGCTTGGATGAGAGTAGAGTGACTTGCGTAGTTACTGCTTGGATGAGATAGAGTGACCTGCGTAGTTACTGCTTGGATGAGAGATAGAGTGACTTGCGTAGTTACTGCTTGGATGAGATAGAGTGACTGCGTAGTTACTGCTTGGATGAGAGATAGAGTGACCTTGCGTAGTTACTAGCTTTGATGAGAGATAGAGTGACTTGCGTAGTTACTGCTTGGATGAGAGATAGAGTGACCTGCGTAGTTACTGCTTGGATGAGATAGAGTGACTTGCGTAGTTACTGCTTGGATGAGATAGAGTGACTTGCGTAGTTACTGCTTGGATGAGAGATAGAGTGACCTGCGTAGTTACTGCTTGGATGAGATAGAGTGACCTGCGTATTACTGCTTGGATGAGAGATAGAGTGACACTGCCGTAGTTACTGCTTGGGTAAGAGACTAGAGTGACCTGCGTAGTTACCTCGCTTGGATGACTAGACGTGACCTGCGTAGTTACTGCCTTGGATGAGATGGATAGAGGACCATGCGTAGTTACTGCTTGGATGAGAGATAGAGTGAACTGGCGGATAGTTACTGCTTGGATGAAGATAGAGTGACTTGCGTAGTTCCTGCTTGGATAGAGTATTAGAGTGGACCTGCGTAAGGTTACTGCTT
>JAWQFJ010013786.1:10000-27500 GCA_034096865.1 Theodoxus fluviatilis | reverse complement strand
TCCCGTTATCTGGATTATGAATCGTTTGGTATGGAAATGATAATATCGCGTTCTCGTTTCAAAAAGTTATAGATAGTTACCTCTGAAATTGACTATCTCATAGTTCTGTATCTTGAATGTAAGTTCGTTGCTTGGCTGTCCCGCATGTGGGTCATGGACACAACGGTAGCAGCTTCAACGCACACGACCTGATTCAACCTCAGGCGAACTTGTGGACTAGACTCGGCCGTTTTACGCTGGTGGAGATTATACTCAGTTTGTGTAGACTGACAATGATCAACGTAGCTTGGTCGATTTTGTCTCGCATTTATGTTTATGTTTTTATGTTGTCGAAGTGTGGGCTGAAATAAGCAGCCGTGGAAAAATGTGGAGTGCAGAATGACCTACTAAAACATTAGCAGCCTAGTTGCCTTCTCTCTGCGAACAGGATCTGGCTATATCAACAAGGAATGCTGCTCTCACTCTTAGCCTGTGCAGATGTCGCGTATTTTGACTTACTTGACTTAGTCCTCTTCGCTCCGGTCGGAGCACAGGGCCTTCATTGCAAAACGCGTATTTTGGGTTAACATTTTTTTCCCGCTTGTGAAAAACAAGTACATTAAAACCTGTGTTATCTGTGCAATATGCAGGAAGCATTATCCTATTATTTTTACTCGAACTATGTCTCTCCTTCTCTCTCTCTCATCTCTCTCTCTCTCTATCTCTCTCTCTCTCTCTCTCTCTCTCTCTCTCTCTCTCTTCCCCCCCCCCCCCCCCCCTCTCACGTCTCATCTCTCTGTCACTCAATCACTCATGCACACTCTCTCTCTCTCTCTCTCTCTCTCTCTCTCTCTCTCTCTCTCTCTCTCTCTCTCTCTCTCTCTCTCTCTCTCTCTCTCTCTCTCTCTCTTCGCCTGTGGCATCTACTAAAATTTTGTCATTGTTGATCATTTTGTTCATATACCTTACCAACTGTTGTACACAGATTAGCTACTATGTATTTTTTCTTATCTATCCATGTTTTCATTTCTTTATGAGCAATGACAATTTGTAAGATAGGCAGAAATGCTTGAAACTTCATCCTTGATAATGTTGATTATAAATTAAAAAATCAGCCAATCAGTCAACCCCCCCCCCCTCTCTCTCTCTCTCTCTCTCTCTCTCTCTCTCTCTCTCTCTCTCTCTCTCTCTCTCTCTCTCTCTCTCTCTCTTACTACATAAGAATTTTTTGCCTCAAGGGCTGAATGTAAGAAAGACACTACTGCCTAATTCAGTACCCTTGTAAAATAAAGTTCTTTCATTCTCTCTCTCTCTCTGCTACTCTCTCTCTCTCTCTCTCTCTCCTCTCTCTCTCTCTCTCTCTCTCTCTCTCTCTCTCTCTCTCTCTCTCTCTCTCTCTCTCTCTGTCTCTATCTCTTTCTCTCAAGCATGTCTCATGCACATTTCTTATGCAGACCTGTTTACCCATCCGCAATTTGCGGAAATCTTCTGATTTTGAGTCCGAGTCTCCGCTTTTACGGACGATCTTCCGGCTGATATTTCGCTGAAAAAATCGAAATCTTCCTCTTGAAGATCAAAACCTTCCGCATTTTTCTGGTTATTTATCAAATCTTCCTCATAAGGGTTTTGGGGGGTAAACAGGTCTGCTTATGCACATTTTTCATGCACATTTCTTATGCACATCTCTCTTGTACATCTCTCTTGTACATCTCTCTCTCTCTCATATATATCATGCACATTTCTCATGCACATTTCTTATGCACATTTCTCATGCACTTTTCACATTCCCATTTCTCATGCACATCTGTCTGTCTCTCTCTGTCTCTCTTCTGTCTCTCTCTGTCTCTCTGTCTCTCTCTGATGATGATGATGATGATGTCTACTTGTATAGCGCACGTATCCATGCTGGCAGCATGCTCAAGGCGCTTGAGCCGATGTTGAGGCTGTCTCTCAGTGTGTAGTGTCTCAAGTCAATGAGACCAGTCTCCTGCTGCCAAGGGCGCTGGCACACTCTCTCTCTCTGTCTCTCTCTCTCTCTGTCTCTCTGTCTCTCTCTCTCTCTCTCTCTCTCTCTCTCTGTCTCTCTGTCTCTCTATGTCTCTCTGTCTCTCTATGTCTCTATCTCTGTCTCTCTTTCTCTCTCTCTCTCTCTCTGTCTGTCTCTGTCTCTGTCTGTCTCTCTGTCTCTCTGTCTGTCTCTCTCTCTGTGTCTCTCTCATGCATACACACACACACACACACATGCGCGCACATGCACACACACACATACACATACACACAAACACATGATTATCAACAACTAAAGAAGCAGGAAATATGAGACAGCTGGCTGCTTTGGTTACTCTTTTTGGCATTTTAAAATTTTAATCCAGGTAATTGATTTGTTGGAGAGAGCATCTATGGGGTCTGGCTAAAATAGGCATTATATTGTTCTTGGCTCCAGTCAGTTTTTGAAGACTGCAACTGTTTACCATTATTCATTGAGTCATATAAAGTCAAGCATGAACTGAGGTGACAGACAGCCTGTGTATTGCTGTTAGCAGCCCTGACTCTTGTCTTGTTAATGCTTGAAATCATGAGTGTTGCTGAAGACTGCTGCTGTTACTAATAGCTGCTTGATAGACTCTGAAGGAAGTAAATTGACAACTGATCACACCACATTGTCATTGTACTGTCTGTAGCCCTTGAGTGCAAATCACTGACAGGTAGAGGGGGATTGGATTGCAGTGGGTGAGTGGGTGACAGCTGCCCTCAGATGTCATCCTAAGCTATGTTCTTGTGAAAGCAAACTTTGGCATGTTCATCCGCATGCTCCAAAGGGAGTTGAGATGGCATTGGAATGATAAAAAGAGTATCCCAGTGACCAGGGGGTTTATATGAGTGCATGGTTTGAGCACCCATCAATGGGTGGAAGTGGCAATATAAAAAAGAGCACTTTTGCCATAAGTTTGTGTTTGATATAATAATTAATATGCATGCATGCTTGTGTGTAATGCAATTGTACACTTTCATCAACCATTTGCAACAGTTGCCCTACAATCAAAGATCTATCTTACTGTTACCATACACACACCAGAAAATGTTGTAGTTTCCATCATGGTACTTGTACAAGTTTGGTATTATGTAACTGCAGGAGATGTACTCATGTAGTAGAATATTTGTAACTGCTTAGGAGAGTATAATATATATTACGAATACAAAAGGAGTGCATTGATTTTGATATTTCATATATATATATATATATATATATATATATATATATATATAAATCACTCTTATACCGCGCAATACTCCCACTCAGTGAGACTCAAAGCGCTTCAGCCGATGTCGAGGCTGCCTCTCAATGTGTAGTGTCTCAAGTCAATGAGACCAGTGTCCTGCTGCCAAAGGCGCTGGCACACTGTTTTCCACAAAGGAGGAATTGTGCGTGCTGGGTGTTTTGTACTGTGGCCGACACCCACTCGTCGAGGACATGAGCGTCAGGTTCTTTATAGTGCGTGATTTTGATGTTGTGAATGCGTATCACACACTAGACCTCGGTTTATTAAGGTCTCATCCGAAGGACCTGGGGAGAGGCCCTGAGGAGGGCCGTTTGGTAGCCCTAAAGAGGGCCATTTGGTACCCGGTTTCACTCCTGGGTGGGGAGAAGCAATGGGAGTTAAGCATCTTGCTCATGGAGAATCTTTTCCACCACTATGGCTCTCTGTTCATGATTAACTAAGCATCATATTCATAACAGATTATGACATCTGCCACTTAAGAAGCAGCATATATATGTCTGCATACAAGCCAAGTCCATGCCTCCTGAAAAAGTTTCTCTTTCAGTTTCACATATGTTTTCAGCATTATAACATTTTCTGGTTTTTAGTTCTGTGAAACCCTCTAGAATGTATGCCATAGGAAAATAGAACACATAGTATAAAATGAATGCCTTTTTTGTTGGTAAGTTGGGAATAATTGCAGTCATATTGGTATTTTCATACATAAATGCTGCATGATACCTGTTGTATTTTCTGTTACAATGTGCGTCACCATGAGAAGGGCAAGAGATAGTTATCTGAAGCCTGTAGTAATATAGGAAACCTGTACACTTTACAGTACACTCAGCACCTTCCACAGTCCCTGTGTAGAATGTTCCCTGATCACAGCTTTTGCTCCATCAATGACAGTGTGATATATGACTTGATGCAAAGGTTTATTGCTAAGTTGCCAAAACAATAAACAGATTGTGTGAAATGTGCAGCTGCTGTAGTGAACTGCATTGAATCTGCCCATAGTGAAATGTTTTGATCAATGTGACCAGAAAAATCACACATCTTTTGCTGTCTTCAATCTAGTGAAAATTTGGCTTTTTGTCATGTGGAAGTTATTGCATACCTCTGAACCCGTGAGGAATCAATGTTTTTGACTCACATGCGAAGCAAAAGTGAGTCTATACATGTACTCACCTGTTTCGTCCGTCCGGGCGTCCGAAAACTTTAACGTTGGATTTTTCTTGGAGACTATTAGTCTATCAATACCAAATGTGGCATGATGGTGTATGATGACAAGACCTCAAAAAACATACATGGTGACTTGACCTTGCTTCAAGGTCAAGGTCGCAGGGCCCATAAATGTTGTCTAAAAAACAACCATTTTTCACATGTTCTCAATTTTCTCTGAAGTTTTTGAGATTGGATACCTCACCTATATATGGTATATAGGGCAAAGTAAGCCCTACCTTTTGATACCAGTTTGGTTGACCTTTCTTCAAGGTCAAGGTCACAGGAGCTCTTCAAAGTTGGATTGTACACATATTTTGAAGTGACCTTGACCCTGAACTATGGAAGATAACTGTTTCAAACCTAATAATTATGTGGGGCACATGTTATACTTTCATCATGAGACATATTTGGTCACATAACATCAAGGTCAAGGTCACTTTGACCCTTATGAAATGTGACCAAAATGGGGTAGTGAACCACTAAAAATGACCATATCTCATGGTAGAAAGTGCCAATAAGCACCATTGTGCTTCCTATGTCTTGAATTAACATCTGTTTTGCATGACCTTGGATGTATTTTGGTAGGAAAAAAGTGTAAAGCATTTCTTAGTGTATGATGTCATTGCTAGGTTTAGTTGTTTGACCTTGACCTTGAAGGTCACTGAAGGTCAAGGTCATGTAAAGGTCAAGGCCAAGCATGTGAGTGGTATGGGCTTTGCCCTTCTTGTTAACAATGAAATACCAATTTCTCCCAGAAACGAAGCATAATGTCATATATTCTACATTGAATTTACCCCCAAGTGACATTAAAACATATTTTCAACCAAACCGGGAACTACTACCTTAAGGAATGTGCTGACTTGATGCCTACTTAACTGTCTTTCACAACAATTCCTATTCCTCACTTTCTAGGTCTTTGCATCAAGATATTTATGCTTTTCTACTAGGCATGGAAAACATTCAACTTGCATGTATACATGTAGGATGGATTTTGTTAACTGGAACATCTGGTCAACATAGAGATGAACATTTGAATTGGGATGTGTGATCTACTGTCAGACTTGTGAGGAATCGGCTGGTGCGTGTAAGAGTAGCCTGATGCACTGGTTGCTCTGCAGGAGATTTTGGAATACACTGATTCTAGCAGTATGTTTCTGTAAATAATGTGTTTAACTTCAAGTAAATATTGCTGGAGAGAGAGAGAGAGAGAGAGAGAGAGAGAGAGAGAGAGAGAGAGAGAGAGAGAGAGAGAGAGAGAGAGAGAGAGCATAAATAGTGTGATTTATACAAGGTCTGTCAGTATTTCTTTCCATTTAATTCTGCTTGAGAGAATCACTATTGATACGCCTGACTACTGGTGTGTAAAAGCCCTGAGGAAACGAGATTGGCTGGTGCAGTGTGCCAACTGGACACCCTTAAAGTCTGGCATGCTGACTTAAAGGCTGAGTTTGTGCCATTCCTCCTCCATTAAGAAGTGACAAGGCCACCCATACTTCTCATTCCAGCAATTTGCTAAGGATTTGCAGACTGCAGTTTGGCTTTTAAAAATGGTCTCCTTGGCTCCTTCTCTCTGTCTGGCTTGTGGGTGCATGTGTTCCCTTCACTTACGTCAGTCCTGTGTTTGATTCCTAGATAACCACAAAAGACTTGGCAGCACAGCAGGGCATAGAACTGTTTTTCTGTGCTTCTGGAATTACCCCCACATTTCTTGGCTTGGGAAGTAGAGCAGGTGGAGGGTTTGGCGGTGAAGGATTTCTCAGTTTGGAAATCATGGTCAGGGTTTCATTTTGCATATATGTGGAGAAGTGGCATTATGGTGACATTTGAAGTTCATGGCAGTTTTTCCCCCGTTATTCCTATATATGGGATGCTTAAGTTGTTCAGACCTGCAAAAGATATCCTTTGTCATTATTTGTATTTATTGTTGATGACTCCATAATCTGTTCAGGCATGTGGAACACCTCATGATGGTTTTAATCTGGACTTATCTCCATCTACTGGTCAGAGACTTCAACAGTGGGATAATCATAATGTTGAAGACCTGCCAAGTTCATGTTGCTGAGAAATAGACAAGAAAATGCTGCACACAATGCCAAGTCTGCTGTGAAATTGATTTGCATAGAAAAATGATAGATATCAGAATTTGTGAAACATGAATTGATGGGTCTTCCTCCCTGGAATTGTTTCTAACTATGTCTAAGATCTTGCTAAATACACCTTTATCATGAAGTTCAGTTGTGGTGATTGTTGAGATTGGTACTCAAAGGACAGCTATTTGCAGCAACACTAAATGCACAAGTCTTCAACAAACAGGTCTTCATCAGATGCAATGGATGGCAGTCATTCCACCCCAGAGTGCAGCCATGGAGAGGACACCTGGCATGTGGGGACACTTCTTCCTGGCAAATTGATTGTGTTTAGAAAATAACCTTTGACCAGCAGACAACTGCTTCTTTTCCCTGTGGTGAGCTGCAAATGTTTTTGACTCACATGCGAAGCAAAAGTGAGTCTATGTACTCACCCTTTTCGTCCGTCCGGGCGTCTGTAAAAAACTTTAGCGTTGGATTTTTTCGGAGACTATTAAGTCTATCAACTCCCAATCTGGCATGATGTTATATGATGACAAGGCGTACAAAAACATACATAGTGAGAAGGTCGCAGGGGCCGTAAATGCTGTCTAAAAAACAGCCATTGTTCACATTTTCCCAATTTTCTCTGAAGTTTTTGAGATTGGATACCTGACCTATATATGGTATATAGGGCAAAGTAATCCCTATCTTTTGATACCAGTTTGATTGACCTTGCTTCAAGGTCAAGGTCACAGGAGGTCTTTAAAGTTGAATTGTATACATATTTTGAAGTGACCTTGACCCTGAACTATGGAAGATAACTCTTCCAAACTTCATAACATTGTAGTACACATGTTATACTTTCATACTAGGTCACCAGTGTCGGCCGTCTGGGCGTCCGAGCAGCCGTCCGGGCGGCCGGGTGTCCGGGCGGCCGTAAAAAACTTTAACGTTGGATTTTTCTCGGAGACTGTTAGGTCTATCAACACCCAATTTGGCATAATGGTGTAGGATGACAAGGCGTACAAAAAAATACATAGTGACTTGACCTTGCTTCAGGGTCAAGGTCACAGGAGCTCTTTAAAGTTGGATTGTATACATATTTTGAAGTGATCTTGACCCCGAACTATGGAAGATAACTCTTCCAAACTTCATAATATTGTAGTACACATGTTATACTTTCATACTAGGTCACCCGTGTCGTCCATCTGGGTGTCTGGGCGTCCAGTCATCCGGGCGTCCTGCCGTTCGTAAAAAACTTGAATGTTGGATTTTTCTCGGAGACTATTAAGTCTATAAACACCCAATTTGGCATGATGGTGTAGGTTGACAAGGCGTACAAAAACATACACAGTGACTTGACCTTGCTTCAAGGTCAAGGTCGCAGGGGCCGTAAATGTTAAAAATCAGCCATTTTTCACATTTTCCCAATTTTCTCTGACGTTTTTGAGATTGGATACCTGACCTATGTATGGTATATACAGACCTGCCAAATGCTACGCTTTAGGCGTAGCATGCTACGCTTTCGACATGCTTGCTACGCTGCTACTACGCTGCTACGCTTGTCCATAAAAACTACGCTTTTTCCGCGTGCTTGAACTTTTGACCGCGACGGAGAATCCCCCCCCCCCGCTTTCACGCCGCCAGCGCAGCTTATCGCGCCGCCTTCCCCGCGTTATCTCCCCCCCCCCCCCCCCCCCCCCCCCCCCCCCCGCTTTCCGGGTCAGCTTATCGCGCCAACCTCACAGCCTTATCTCTCCCCACCCCCCACCCCCGCTACGCCTATTCCTTCAATGCTACTCCAAATAGCTCTGGATGCTACTCTTTGGCATGATGGTGGGTTGGCAGGTCTGTATATATAGGACAAAGTAATCCCTATCTTTTGATACCAGTTTGATTGACCTTGCTTCAAGGTCAAGGTCACAAGAGCTCTTTAAAGTTGGATTGTATACATATTTTGAAGTGACCTTGACTCTGAACTATGGAAGATAACTGTTTCAAACTTAATTTTGTGGGGAACATGTTATACTTTTATCATGAGACACATTTGGTCACATATTGTCAAGGACAAGGTCACTTTGACCCTTATGAAATGTGACCAAAATGGGGTAGTGAACCACTAAAAGTGACCATATCTCATGGTAGAAAGTGCCAATAAGCACCATTGTGCTTCCTATGTCTTGAATTAACAGCTTTGTGTTTCATGACCTTGGATGACCTTGACCTTGGGTCAGGGTCACATGTATTTTGGTAGGAAAAATGTGTAAAGCAGTTCTTAGTGTATGATGTCATTGCTATGTTTAGTTGGTTGACCTTGACGGTCACCTGAAGGTCAAGGTCATGTAAAGGTCAAGCATGTGAGTCGTATGGGCTTTGCCCTTCTGGTTATTTTCAAGTTCTGAGATGACCTTGATGCGGCCCTCTCCCCCTGACACTCATCTTCTCCTTCCCTCCCCCCCCCCCCCCCCCAAAAAAAAAGGTTATGGTAACAAGGGAAAAAAGGGTTGGTAGGTAGGCCAGAACTTTTGGTTCTTTCTTATGTTTTAGAAGAGACCAGATTGAATAGAGAAATTTCTCTTTAGCTGAAAACGCTGTTTTAAACATGAATAGTGAATTCCTGGAGTTTTCGTAAGGCAATGAAGACGGATGGCAAGCAGTTTGTTGTTTACAATTGATATCAGTCTATTGTTCTTTTATTTAAAAAAAATTGCACAATAAGAAAAAAATGTTTCGGGTCAGCAGGAACAAATAATGTTGGACAGGTTACCACAACCACATTTTTTTTCTTTTCTTAAAATTGTAAATCTGCAGACACAATTAACTCCGGTCCTTCCCTCTGTTCAGTTAGTTCAGGGGCAAGAAAAAAGGGACTTAAGTGTTAGAAATTTAGAAAAATAAGAAAACAAAGGAGAGGACAAAGAAGAAGAAGAAAAAGAAGATTAAGAAGAAGGTTAAGAAGGAGGAGGAGGAGGAGGACTGAATTTCAGAGCAGTAAGTAGTTGCTATTTACCATTACCTACTGTTTCCTGGACCAATTGTGACCAGCCACGACAAAACCAGTGCTTCGCGCGGCCCTATTTTGCACTAAGTTTGAGAAAAGGCAGGGAGGGTCAATTTGGGTGATTTTTACTTTTTGATAAAAATAGATTCTACATGGTTCAAACTATCATGCCAGTAAAAGAAACATTTTGAAGAATTATCTTTTGATGGTAAAATAGAGACATTTGTGTTATGTATTGTTTCAAAAGCTCCCTGTAATTAGCATTAATTGCCTCATTTTAGCCGCAATAAACACACTTAAACCCTTGCAGAACCCTGTCATGTTATACCGTTAGAAAGGCCGCTCTCTCTCAGCGTTCCCGCTCTGTGGATGTCGAAGAAAAATAAGGTCAGCTGTTTTTGGAAATGGAGTTTGAAATACCGTTGCTAAGGTGTTTAATGTCTAAAGAGGGTAAATCTTCTGAGACCGTTTTTTTCAAAATGACCGCTGCTTCAGTACTCAACTTGAAATACCTGTAACTCCTATTCTAATTAACTCACACTGTTCATTCTTATATCAAAACAAACAGAAATATATGCAGAATTAAAAAATATTGAAACCCTATTTTGTCAAAAAAATGACTTAGCACTAATTTTGTCGTGGCTGGTCACAATTATGTACCCAAAATACTTGGGGAAGATTTTTTGATAAAAATGTTTTTGCCTACAAGATGTGTACACATGCATATATATGTATGCATAATTATATGCCTGCAAGTGTGTGTATGAGAGAGAGAGAGAGAGAGAGAGAGAGAGAGAGAGAGAGAGAGAGAGAGAGAGAGAGAGAGAGAGAGAGAGAGAGAGAGAGAGAGAACTTGAACTCCTTTAATAGGCCAGCCGCCCATCGCCCATTTATGTGACAAGAAAGCAAAGTATGGACAGTCTGAGGTTTATGTGAGGTATCACCGTTATGTTGGAGAGCTTCGATCTGGTCTCTGAGAATTATGGCGTATGTATGTATATATATATATATATATATATATATATATATATATATATATATAGCTACGTCTCTTGGAGAGAGGGAGAGGAAGGAGAGAGAGAGAGAGAGAGAGAGAGAGAGAGAGAGAGAGAGAGAGAGAGAGAGAGAGAGAGAGAGAGAGAGAGAGAGAGAGAGTATTTGCAGCATATAAATTATAAATGTTTAGAATTGGAGTTTAGGAATGGGAGACCTATCTCAGTAAGGGGGTTGGATATAAGTGAGGGATGATGTGACCTGACTGTGATAATGGGGGAACATGTATCCTGTTGCATCCCAGGGAGAGAATTGGCCAGACTGTGGAGGGCAAGAAAAAAAAGGAGAGAAAGGTGGCCACCCCGGTAGCTCAGCTGACTGCCTGGACAGACCATACAACTGGGTTACGCCACTCTGACTGACAGAGCTCCTCTGTCCTGTCGTAACCACCCCCCCCCCCCCCCCCCCCCCCACTCCCCAACCCCCCCCCACCCCCCCCCCCCCCCCCCCACCCGACCCCACCCACCCCCCCCCCCACCCCCCCCCCCCAAGCAGCGTTTTTCACATTGTGACTACTAGCCAAGCTCCACTGCAGATCCAGGTTGCAACAGACTGTATAGCTCAGGCAAGGCTTAGCACTAAAATCTCTCTATTTTCCTATACTCTCGTTGTTGATGTGGACTCCTCCAGATGGAATTCTTTCGTGGAATGACGGAGTGCTCTGAGGGCAAGCCTTGCCTAACTAGGACACTGCAACCTAGATCTGCAGTGGGAGGCTGGCAGAGCCACAAGGTGCACTGCTTAGGTACAGCAGGGAACAGAAGGAGCTCTGTCAGTCAGAGTGGCGTAACCCAGTTGTATGGTCTGTCCAGGCAGTCAGCTGAGCTACCTGGGTGGCCACCTTTCTCTCCTTTTTTTTCTTGCCCTCCACAGTCTGGCCAATTCTCTCCCTGGGATGCAACAGGATACATGTTCCCCCATTATCACAGTCAGGTCACATCATCCCTCACTTATATCCAACCCCCTTACTGAGATAGGTCTCCCATTCCTAAACTCCAATTCTAAACATTTATAATTTATATGCTGCAAATACTCTCTCTCTCTCTCTCTCTCTCTCTCTCTCTCTCTCTCTCTCTCTCTCTCTCTCTCTCTCTCTCTCTCTCTCTCTCTCCTTCCTCTCCCTCTCTCCAAGAGACGTAGCTATATATATATACATACATACGCCATAATTCTCAGAGACCAGATCGAAGCTCTCCAACATAACGGTGATACCTCACATAAACCTCAGACTGTCCATACTTTGCTTTCTTGTCACATAAATGGGCGATGGGCGGCTGGCCTATTAAAGGAGTTCAAGTTCTCTCTCTCTCTCTCTCTCTCTCTCTCTCTCTCTCTCTCTCTCTCTCTCTCTCTCTCTCTCTCTCTCTCTCTCTCTCTCTCTCATACACACACTTGCAGGCATATAATTATGCATACATATATATGCATGTGTACACATCTTGTAGGCAAAAACATTTTTATCAAAAAATCTTCCCCAAGTATTTTGGGTACATAATTGTGACCAGCCACGACAAAATTAGTGCTAAGTCATTTTTTTGACAAAATAGGGTTTCAATATTTTTTAATTCTGCATATATTTCTGTTTGTTTTGATATAAGAATGAACAGTGTGAGTTAATTAGAATAGGAGTTACAGGTATTTCAAGTTGAGTACTGAAGCAGCGGTCATTTTGAAAAAAAACGGTCTCAGAAGATTTACCCTCTTTAGACATTAAACACCTTAGCAACGGTATTTCAAACTCCATTTCCAAAAACAGCTGACCTTATTTTTCTTCGACATCCACAGAGCGGGAACGCTGAGAGAGAGCGGCCTTTCTAACGGTATAACATGACAGGGTTCTGCAAGGGTTTAAGTGTGTTTATTGCGGCTAAAATGAGGCAATTAATGCTAATTACAGGGAGCTTTTGAAACAATACATAACACAAATGTCTCTATTTTACCATCAAAAGATAATTCTTCAAAATGTTTCTTTTACTGGCATGATAGTTTGAACCATGTAGAATCTATTTTTATCAAAAAGTAAAAATCACCCAAATTGACCCTCCCTGCCTTTTCTCAAACTTAGTGCAAAATAGGGCCGCGCGAAGCACTGGTTTTGTCGTGGCTGGTCACAATTGGTCCAGGAAACAGTAGGTAATGGTAAATAGCAACTACTTACTGCTCTGAAATTCAGTCCTCCTCCTCCTCCTCCTTCTTAACCTTCTTCTTAATCTTCTTTTTCTTCTTCTTCTTTGTCCTCTCCTTTGTTTTCTTATTTTTCTAAATTTCTAACACTTAAGTCCCTTTTTTCTTGCCCCTGAACTAACTGAACAGAGGGAAGGACCGGAGTTAATTGTGTCTGCAGATTTACAATTTTAAGAAAAGAAAAAAAATGTGGTTGTGGTAACCTGTCCAACATTATTTGTTCCTGCTGACCCGAAACATTTTTTTCTTATTGTGCAATTTTTTTTAAATAAAAGAACAATAGACTGATATCAATTGTAAACAACAAACTGCTTGCCATCCGTCTTCATTGCCTTACGAAAACTCCAGGAATTCACTATTCATGTTTAAAACAGCGTTTTCAGCTAAAGAGAAATTTCTCTGTTTAATCTGGTCTCTTCTAAAACATAAGAAAGAACCAAAAGTTCTGGCCTACCTACCAACCCTTTTTTCCCTTGTTACCATAACCTTTTTTTTTTTTTTGGGGGGGGGGGGGGGGGGGGCACAGAGAAGTTTTGTTTCAGGGGGAGAGGGCCGCATCAAGGTCATCTCAGAACTTGAAAATAACAAGAAGGGCAAAGCCCATACGACTCACATGCTTGACCTTGACCTTTACATGACCTTGACCTTCAGGTGACCGTCAAGGTCAACCAACTAAACATAGCAATGACATCATACACTAAGAACTGCTTTACACATTTTTCCTACCAAAATACATGACCCTGACCCAAGGTCAAGGTCATCCAAGGTCATGAAACACAAAGCTGTTAATTCAAGACATAGGAAGCACAATGGTGCTTATTGGCACTTTCTACCATGAGATATGGTCACTTTTAGTGGTTCACTACCCCATTTTGGTCACATTCATAAGGGTCAAAGTGACCTTGTCCTTGACAATATGTGACCAAATGTGTCTCATGATAAAAGTATAACATGTTCCCCACAAAATTAAGTTTGAAACAGTTATCTTCCATAGTTCAGAGTCAAGGTCACTTCAAAATATGTATACAATCCAACTTTAAAGAGCTCTTGTGACCTTGACCTTGAAGCAAGGTCAATCAAACTGGTATCAAAAGATAGGGATTACTTTGTCCTATATATACAGACCTGCCAACCCACCATCATGCCAAAGAGTAGCATCCAGAGCTATTTGGAGTAGCATTGAAGGAATAGGCGTAGCGGGGGTGGGGGGTGGGGAGAGATAAGGCTGTGAGGTTGGCGCGATAAGCTGACCCGGAAAGCGGGGGGGGGGGGGGGGGGGTGGGGGGGGGGGGAGATAACGCGGGGAAGGCGGCGCGATAAGCTGCGCTGGCGGCGTGAAAGCGGGGGGGGGGGATTCTCCGTCGCGGTCAAAAGTTCAAGCACGCGGAAAAAGCGTAGTTTTTATGGACAAGCGTAGCAGCGTAGTAGCAGCGTAGCAAGCATGTCGAAAGCGTAGCATGCTACGCCTAAAGCGTAGCATTTGGCAGGTCTGTATATACCATACATAGGTCAGGTATCCAATCTCAAACACGTCAGAGAAAATTGGGAAAAGGTGAAAAATGGCTGATTGTTAAAATTTACAACCCTGCAACCTTGACCTTGAAGCAAGATCAAGTCACTGTGTATGTTTTTGTACGCCTTGTCATCCTAGACCATTATGCCAAATTGGGTGTTGATAGACTTAATAGTCTCCGAGAAAAATCCAACATTCAAGTTTTTTACGAACGGCAGGACGCCCGGATGACTGGACGCCCAGACACCCAGATGGACGACACGGGTGACCTAGTATGAAAGTATAACATGTGTACTACAATATTATGAAGTTTGGAAGAGTTATCTTCCATAGTTCGGGGTCAAGATCACTTCTAAAAATATGTATACAATCCAACTTTAAAGAGCTCCTGTGACCTTGACCCTGAAGCAAGGTCAAGTCACTATGTATTTTTTTGTACGCCTTGTCATCCTACACCATTATGCCAAATTGGGTGTTGATAGACCTAACAGTCTCCGAGAAAAATCCAACGTTAAAGTTTTTTACGGCCGCCCGGACACCCGGCCGCCCGGACGGCTGCTCGGACGCCCAGACGGCCGACACTGGTGACCTAGTATGAAAGTATAACATGTGTACTACAATGTTATGAAGTTTGGAAGAGTTATCTTCCATAGTTCAGGGTCAAGGTCACTTCAAAATATGTATACAATTCAACTTTAAAGACCTCCTGTGACCTTGACCTTGAAGCAAGGTCAATCAAACTGGTATCAAAAGATAGGGATTACTTTGCCCTATATACCATATATAGGTCAGGTATCCAATCTCAAAAACTTCAGAGAAAATTGGGAAAATGTGAACAATGGCTGTTTTTTAGACAGCATTTACGGCCCCTGCGACCTTCTCACTATGTATGTTTTTGTACGCCTTGTCATCATATAACATCATGCCAGATTGGGAGTTGATAGACTTAATAGTCTCCGAGAAAAATCCAACGCTAAAGTTTTTTACAGACGCCCGGACGGACGAAAAGGGTGAGTACATAGACTCACTTTTGCTTCGCATGTGAGTCAAAAACATTTGCAGCTCACCACAGGGAAAAGAAGCAGTTGTCTGCTGGTCAAAGGTTATTTTCTAAACACAATCAATTTGCCAGGAAGAAGTGTCCCCACATGCCAGGTGTCCTCTCCATGGCTGCACTCTGGGGTGGAATGACTGCCATCCATTGCATCTGATGAAGACCTGTTTGTTGAAGACTTGTGCATTTAGTGTTGCTGCAAATAGCTGTCCTTTGAGTACCAATCTCAACAATCACCACAACTGAACTTCATGATAAAGGTGTATTTAGCAAGATCTTAGACATAGAAACAATTCCAGGGAGGAAGACCCATCAATTCATGTTTCACAAATTCTGATATCTATGCAAATCAATTTCACAGCAGACTTGGCATTGTGTGCAGCATTTTCTTGTCTATTTCTCAGCAACATGAACTTGGCAGGTCTTCAACATTATGATTATCCCACTGTTGAAGTCTCTGACCAGTAGATGGAGATAAGTCCAGATTAAAACCATCATGAGGTGTTCCACATGCCTGAACAGATTATGGAGTCATCAACAATAAATACAAATAATGACAAAGGATATCTTTTGCAGGTCTGAACAACTTAAGCATCCCATATATAGGAATAACGGGGGAAAAACTGCCATGAACTTCAAATGTCACCATAATGCCACTTCTCCACATATATGCAAAATGAAACCCTGACCATGATTTCCAAACTGAGAAATCCTTCACCGCCAAACCCTCCACCTGCTCTACTTCCCAAGCCAAGAAATGTGGGGGTAATTCCAGAAGCACAGAAAAACAGTTCTATGCCCTGCTGTGCTGCCAAGTCTTTTGTGGTTATCTAGGAATCAAACACAGGACTGACGTAAGTGAAGGGAACACATGCACCCACAAGCCAGACAGAGAGAAGGAGCCAAGGAGACCATTTTTAAAAGCCAAACTGCAGTCTGCAAATCCTTAGCAAATTGCTGGAATGAGAAGTATGGGTGGCCTTGTCACTTCTTAATGGAGGAGGAATGGCACAAACTCAGCCTTTAAGTCAGCATGCCAGACTTTAAGGGTGTCCAGTTGGCACACTGCACCAGCCAATCTCGTTTCCTCAGGGCTTTTACACACCAGTAGTCAGGGCGTATCAATAGTGATTCTCTCAAGCAGAATTAAATGGAAAGAAATACTGACAGACCTTGTATAAATCACACTATTTATGCTCTCTCTCTCTCTCTCTCTCTCTCTCTCTCTCTCTCTCTCTCTCTCTCTCTCTCTCTCTCTCTCTCTCTCTCCAGCAATATTCACTTGAAGTTGAACACATTATTTACAGAAACATACTGCTAGAATCAGTGCATTCCAAAATCTCCTGCAGAGCAACCAGTGCATCAGGCTACTCTTTCACGCACCAGCCGATTCCTCACAAGTCTGACAGTAGATCACACATCCCAATTCAAATGTTCATCTCTATGTTGACCAGATGTTCCAGTTAACAAAATCCATCCTACATGTATACATGCAAGTTGAATGCTTTCCATGCCTAGTAGAAAAGCATAAATATCTTGACGCAAAGACCTAGAAAGTGAGGAATAGGAATTGTTGTGAAAGACAGCTAAGTAGGCATCAAGTCAGCACATTCCTTAAGGTAGTAGTTCCCAGGGAGGGAAAAGGTATTTTGGTGAAATTTGGTTGAAAATATGTTTTAATGTCACTTGGGGGTAAATTCAATGTAGAATATGACATTATCATTTATGCTTCGTTTCTGGGAGAAATTGGTATTTCATTGTTAACAAGAAGGGCAAAGCCCATACCACTCACATGCTTGGCCTTGACCTTTACATGACCTTGACCTTCAGTGACCTTCAAGGTCAAGGTCAAACAACTAAACCTAGCAATGACATCATACACTAAGAAATGCTTTACACTTTTTTCCTACCAAAATACATCCAAGGTCATGCAAAACAGATGTTAATTCAAGACATAGGAAGCACAATGGTGCTTATTGGCACTTTCTACCATGAGATATGGTCATTTTTAGTGGTTCACTACCCCATTTTGGTCACATTTCATAAGGGTCAAAGTGACCTTGACCTTGATGTTATGTGACCAAATATGTCTCATGATGAAAGTATAACATGTGCCCCACATAATTATTAGGTTTGAAACAGTTATCTTCCATAGTTCAGGGT